>CABHPQ010076836.1:37176-63385 GCA_902168405.1 Peromyscus aztecus
ATACATGTGCATGAATTATTTTAGAATGGCCCACAGCCTGCAGTTAGGTTAGTCCAACAATGACTGTCTCACTATCGAAAGGTCAAAATCCTGGTAGTTGTCTAGCCCATGAGTCTGGTTATCTCTGTCCCAATCTGATACTGGAGTCTTTGAGGATTCCTAGAGAGCTGATGGTCTTCAGTTTGCATTCTCACATAAGCAGAGGAATGCCTAAGCTACAGGATAAATGCACATGCCAGAGAGAGTGAAGGCAAGCAGGAAAAAACTCTCTTCCATGTCTTTTCACGTGGACTACCACCAGAAGGTATGGCTCAGAGTGGGTTTTCCTTCTTTAAATAACATGACCAATAAAATCTCTCATAGGCATTTCCAGAAGCTTTGGTTTTAGTTGATTCCAGATGTGGTCAAGTTGACAATTAAGATTAGCCATTTGAAAATGGAAAATACAAGCAAGTAATTTCCAAAATTCTTTCAAGAATAGACAAAGACAGCTGGCAGCCTGGACAGTCACCTAAAGTTTCTCAGCATCATTGGGGCATCCAATTTGGCTACAGGCCTAGAATATCTGACAGACCATTTTCAGAAGCAGGAATTTTGAAAGGCCATCTTATCCTGTCTTGGCAAGATTCAGTAGTCTCTTTTCCTTGTGTCCTGCTCACCCATAAAGGACATCATTCATACTGTCAGCAGTCGAGGCAAGGACAGTTCTTTGCCCAGCAGGCCATTTTGTGCCAAGAAGAAGACAAACTTCCAAACGGAGTATCTCAGAAGGCCAGCATTCTCTCAGGATCAGATCCGTCTCATGTCAATGGAAATCTAAGTTAATAATACATTTAAATGCCGTATTCTCTAGGTCCATGAAGTGTTTGAAGATTACATATCCATCTGACCTTTGTTTCTGTAAGTTTGGAAAATCTAACTAATGTAACAATAAACATAACAAGTATGGGTGACTATTAACCTGTAATTCTTATCATCTTAAATAACTTACTAAGTAGTTACAGTTACAACCTTCTTGTATCTCAGCTAGAACATATTAAGTACTACATGCAGATTCTTCAGGATAGGACAGTTATTGGAGTAATCTCTGTAACATGCTATTTCCTTATGTTCTGGACATCTTTAGACTTTAATATGTGTCTCTTGTTTGATGCTGTTCTTGCTGGTTGTAATTCTGTATTTGTTTAGGTTATTACTTTTCCCTTCTCCTTGGCAATACTTGATAATCATCCTATTGTATATAGTTTTATATTAGGTTAGAATTTTCTTATTGAGAAAAAAAGGGGAGATATAATGTAGATTGTTCTGTCTGTGACCTTGAAGCACCCCCCCTAGAGATACAGCAGGTAACTTCTCCACCTGCCTATGACCTTGGAGTACATTCCCCTAGGACATGGCCTCTTGATGTCCCTTAAGACCTGAGATGCACCTAGGCATCACTCTCTTTACTCCCTTGTGGGACTTGGATGTGGGACTGGTCCAGGAAGCAGGAATAGTGTTCCAGAACCTGTGTCAATTCTGTTCTATACAGTGAGATTTTCACCTTAATAAATTCTTTTACCCATAAAAAGAAAGATTAGCCCTGTGATGATTTTGAATGAAAATGTCTCCCTTAGGCTCATATATTTGCATACTTAGCCCTCAGCTGATGAACTGTTTGGAAAGGATTAGGAGGTATGGCCTTCTTGGAGGAAGTGTATCACTAGGAGTAAGTTTTAAGGTTTCAAAAGCCCACACCAAGCTCAATCTCTCTCTTTCTGCCTGGTGCCTGCAAGTCCCATGCTCATCTTCTTCCCACTACGTGGATAATAGACTAACCATCTGAACATAACTAAGTCCACAATTAAATGTTTTCTATTTATAAGAGCTAACTTGGTCATGGTGTCTCTTCACAATAATAGAACAGTCACAAGATAAGCTATCACAGTAGCTCAAGGTCTCTCACTCTCTGCATATTGTCCAGTTGTGTTTCTGTGTTGATTATCATCTACTGTAAGAAAAAGCTTCTCTGATGAAGGTTGAACAATGCACTGACCTATGGGTATAACAATATGTCATTAGGAGTCATTTTATTGCTGTGTTCATTTAGTATAATAATGGGAGGAGTTCCCCCTAGCACTGGTAACATATCTTTTCTCAGCTTTTTGGCCTCATCCACAGTGTCAAAAATAGGTTCCATCTTACGGAGTGGGCCTTAAATCCAACAAAAATTGGGTGATTATTCCTATAACATTTGTGGCATTACTCCTTCAATTGACATATCTTGCAGTTGAGTAGTTATTGTAGCTTACAGGCCTCATGACTCTGTGATACTGATAATTACTTTTCTCTTCTTGTAGAGTGTATAGTACCTTTCAGCACTGTGAACACTACTTAGTAAGGGTGCATGTCCAGGTGAGCCTCAGCTCAAGTTCTGCATGTTTAATGACATATGTAAGTGATGTTTTCAATAATAAGGCCTTACCACAAATTTTGGACGGTAACTGTCTTAGTTACTTTTAAAATGCTGTGATAAGACACCATGATCAAGACAACTTATAGAAAAAAAGAGCTTACTGGGGGTTTGCAGCTTCAGAGGGTTAGAATGCATGACCATCATGGTGCAGGATTAGGCACTATGGCAACAGGCTGGCAGAGATGGTACTGAAGCAGCCACTGAAAGCTTATGTCTTGAGACATAACCATGAGGCAAAGATAGCTAACTGGGAATGGCATGGGCCTTTTCAACCTTAAAGTCAGCCTCCAGTGACATACCTCTTTCAACAAGACCACACCTCTCAAGACTTTTCAAACAGTTTCAACAAATTGGGGACCTAACATTCAAATATAGGATTCTATGGGGTCATTCTCCTTCAAACCACCACAGTAACTAATAGTATTTTTAATTGCCTGCAGTGTTTCATGATGGTGATGTGGGAGGAGTTCCCATTTGACCAATAATAAAAAAATATATAACCAATTCCTGGTACTGGGGATTTTACTTGGTGGCACAAGATGTCTAGTTGATGTGTTCTCTCCTCCATTTTATCATTACTCTATTTAAATTTCTTTAATATTTGTATATTTTAGGAGGCTTCTAGAATAGTAGGTTTAATACTTTTGCTTTTTGTGTTAATTGTCTCTCCCCGTATTTTTTCTTTACCCTCCAATTCTCTTCCTCATTTAATCCTGTTGTTCTTATTTCCCCTTCATCTCTTAATAATACTACATTTCCCCTTCCTTGGAAGGTTTTCTCCTCCATCCCATCACCCTTCACTCCCTGGTCCCTTACTAAAGCTTAAACACTAGCATCTGCATATAAAAGAAAGCATGAAATGTTTGTCTTGGAGTCGGGATTACCTCACTCAGGATGATTATTTCTAATTCCTTCCACTTAACTGCAAATTTCAAAATTTTATTTTTTTCTTAACAGCTGAATAATATCCCATTATGCAAATGCACCACATTTTAATGACCCATTCATCAGTTGATGATCATATAGGTCATTTCTAACTTCTGACTGTTATGAATGGAACAGCAATGAACAGGGGTTAGCAAGTATCTCTGTAGTAAGGTCTAGGATCCTCTGGATATATGCCCAAGAATAGTATAGCTGGATTTTGATGTAGACTGATTTTCTGCTTTGTGATGAACCACCACACTGATTTTAACACTGACTATAAAAGTTTTCACTCCTACCAACAATGGATTAATGTTCACCTTTCCATAGATCCTCACCATCACCTATGGTCTTTGTGTTATTAATTTTGTCCATTATGGCTAATGTAAGATGAACTCTGAAGGTAGTTCTGATTTGCATTAAATAACAACTAAGGATGCTGAACATTTCTCTAAGTGTTTCTCAGTCATTTGAGTTCCATCTATTGAGCACTCTGTTTAATTCTATACCCCATTTTTAATTGTGCTATTATTTTTTCAAAAAATTCGGTTTTATATATATTCTAGATACTAATCATTTGTCAGATATTTAATTGGTAGTTATATTTTTCCCATTCTGTAAACTGCCTCCTTGCTCAACTGATGGTATTCTTTGATCTAGAGATGTTTTTAAGCTTCGTGAAGTCCCATTTATTTGTTAATCTTAATTCCTGTGCTTTTGGGGTCTTGTACAAAAAGCACTTTCATGTGTCAATGAATTTGAGCCTCGACAAAACTCAACTCCAAATGGATCAAGGACTTCAATATAAAACAAGATACACTGAACCTGATAGAAGAGAAATTGGGGAATAGCTTTGAACTAATTGGCACAGGAAAATAATTTCTGAACAGCATACTGTTAGAACAGGTACTAAGTTCAACAACTAATAAATGGGACCACACGACACTAAAAAGTTTCTGCACAACAAAGGACACCATCATTTGGACAAATGTAGACAGCAGCTTACAGAATGGGAAAAGAGTTTTGTCAATTACATATCCAGTAAAAGGTTAATTTCTAAAATATAATGAAAACTCAAGAAATTAGATAACAAGAAAACAATAACCCAATTAAAAAAATGGCTACAAATATAAATGAAGAATTCTCAAATGATAAAACTCAAATGACCAAGAAACAAAGAAATGTTCAACATTCTTAGCCAACAGGGAATTGAAAATCAAAATGAATTAGATTTTATTTGACAGCACTAAGAATGGTTAAGATAAAAGAATAACAGCTCATGATGCCAAGGATGTGCAATCTTTAGAACCCTCATACATTACTGGTGGGAGGGATAACTTTTATAACCACTATGGAAACTAGTGTGGTGGTTTCTCAGGAATGTGATTAAAGCTATCTCAAGATCCACTTGTCTTAGTTAGGGTTTATATTGCTGTGAAGAGACACCATGACCATGTCAACTTTTATAAAGGAAAACATTTAATTGGGGCTGACTTACAGTTTCAGAGGTTTAGTCCATTATTGTCATGGCCAGAAACATGGTAGTATGCAGGCAGACATGGTGCTGGAGAAGGAGCTAAGAGTTCTACATCTTGATCCTCAGGCAGCAGAAGGAGAGGGCCTCACTTGGCATGGCTTGAGCATATATAAGACCTCAAAGCCTGATTCCACAGTGACATATTCCTCCAACAAGGCCAAATCCATTCCAACACATTCCCACTTCCTAATAGTGTCACTCCCTATGAGCCAAGTATTTAAACACATGAGTTATGGGGGCCATACCTATTCAAACCACCATATTCCACTTTCTGGCCTCCAAAGGCTTGTAGCCATAACATAATGCAGAAATACATTCAGTCCAATTTCAAAAGTACCCATAGTCTATAACAGTCTCAACAAAGTATGAAAGTCCAAAGTTCAAATTCTCTTCTGAGATTCATGCAATTTCTTAACTGTAGTCCCCTATAAAATAAAAATAAAATAAAATAGATCATATATTTCCAACATATAATGGCACAGGTATACATTACCCTTCCAAAAGGGAGCATAGTGAGAAAATATTGAACCAAAACAAGACCAAAAATAAGCTGGGCAGACTACAAACTCTACATCTCCATGTCTGATGTCAAAACACTCTTCAGATCTCCAACTCTTTCAGCTTTGCTGACTGCAACACACTTTATTTCTCTTGGGATAGTTCTACTCCCAGTTAGCAGCTTTCCTTGACAGGTATTCCACAACTTTGATATCTCTAACATTTTGGGGTCTCCAAGGCAATCCACGCTTCACCTTCACAGCTCCATACAACGGCCTCTCTAAGCCTCCATGCAGGGATATCCCTGCCACACACCTGGCCTCAGCAGCTTTTCTTAGGCATGGAGGGAGATTCTACAACCCCTTTCTTCCATCCTTGACTCTGAAGCCAGAACCACGCAGCCAAAGCTGGCATGTTAAGCTGCTTGCTGGGGATGGAACATGCCCCCCTTGTTCAATTACATCTTCATTAGCTTTCTGTTCTAGATGGTTTCCTTCACTGACTAAACTTGGCTGTCCTGGAACTTTCCAGGCTAGTGTTGAACATAGTGATCTGCCAGCCTCTGTCTTCCAAGTGCTGGGATTAAAGGTGTGTACCAACATACATGGCTCTGAGATTTTCTTTAATCACTTTTCACAAATTGGAAGCTTGACTGGGTGGGATCTTGTGCTGAGGTCACCACTCCCTTTATTTCATTTCTTAATCTGTTTATCTCCTTGAACACAGGACTTAGCTCCATTATACTTCTGGGTAACCCTTTTCTCTTCAAAATGTACATTTTGTGTTTTTACTTTCTCAGCTTGCTCCTGTTCATCATAGAACTATATAAGAGTGACCACTAATAATCACACAACCCTGTCAATACTAGGTTTTTTTGAGATGTACTCTGACAATGGAATTAATTCAAATTTCTTCACTTTAGCCTCAGGCAGACTCTTCAGACAAGGACAAAAAGTAACCACATTCTTTACCAAAATGTCACAAGACTGGTCTCTAGGCCACATACTAACATTCTTCTCTGAAATCTCTTGAGCCAGGTTCTCAAAGTCCAAATTACCCTCAGCACCACTGTCCCCCATGCTCCTACTAGTATGGCATGTTAAGTGGTGCTTAAAGCAATACAATACTCCAGTCTCTGGGAACAACTTCTGTCTTAGGGTTTCTATTGCTGTAAAGAGACACCATGACCACAGCAACTCTTATAAAGGAAAACATTTAATTGGGGCTGACTTACAGTTTCAGAGGCTTAGTCCTTTATTGTCATGGCAGAAAATAGCAGTATGCCAGCAGACATGGTACTGGAGAAGGAGCTGAGAGTTCTACGTCTTGATCCTCAGGCAGCAGAAGGAGAGGGCCTCACTTGGCATGGCTTGAACATATATGAGACCTCAAATCCTGCCTCCACAGTGACACACTTCCTCCAACAAGGTCATACCCACTCTAATACATCAATACTTCCTAATAGTGTCACTCCCTATGGGCCTAGCATTCAAATACATGAGTCTATGCAGAGCCTTAACTATTCAAACCACTATACCACTCTTTGGCATATACTCAAAAGATGCTTCTTACCACAGAGACACTTGTTCAACCATGTTTCTTGCTTTTCTATTCATAATAGCCAGAAATTGGAAACAACCTAGATTTTCCTCCACAGAAAAAATGCATTTAAACTGTGGGAAATTACATAATGGAATATTGTCCAATCATTTAAAAATGAAATCACAAAATTTGTATGTAAGTGGATGGAAGTGGAAGAAAATGATTCTGAGTGAGATGACTCAGACCCAAAAAGACATATGTGGTATTTATTCACTTACATATGGATGCTAACTGTCAATTCATTGGTAAACAAGCTATAATCAATATAACCACAGAATAGAGAATAAGGGACTAGGAGGGAGGGATGCATTTTTCTAGGAATAGAAATAGAATATATAATTATGGGTGGTTGAGGGCCCAGGAATGGAACAGGAGGATAAAACAGGGAGGGGGAGGAAAGAGGGAAGGAAAGGAGGAAATATGAGGAGGGATAGCTAAATCTAAGGGCCATTTGTGGGGTCATAAAAACCTAATACAATATAAGCTTCCTATAATAAATACATATATGAAGGTGATCTAAATAAAATTGCCAAATAATCAAGGGAGATAATGTCTCAACTGGCCATTTCTCATCACCAAAATAGAGCTTCCACTACTGGGAATGAGTTACATCCAACAGAGTAGTTGTTCAAAGGAGTCCCATGGGCCCAAAGAGCCTAGGCTATGGCCAAGGGTGGCTCTTCACAACTGATAATAAGTCCCTATTGCTGAAGATAACACCTTCAAAACTCATTGAACACAGAGAAATCAAGCAGGGGCTTACCTAGAGCCTTCATCCCTAAAGACAAATATTCACAGTACTTAAAGGCATTTTGCATGCCACCAAAGGTGAACAGTAAATACCAACCCAGCTACAAATCCTTTGATCTACAAGACTAACTTGCCCGTGAGATATACTGGTACAATGTTGACACAAAGCTTGTAGGAGTAACCAGCCAATATCTGAGTGTGTAAGGCCTACTCCATGATATGGAACCCATTCCCAATGATGTTTTGGGGGCTAGGGACATGGACCTAGGTGTAAACAAAGAGAGCCCCCAAACTTTTTGCCGCATTATAGATGCACCCGCTATTTCAACGAAACTCAAAATTTTGTCAAAAGACCTTCCAGATTGGGGAGATCTGTCCTACAATCTGAATTGATAGATTTGGGACTTTTCTCTTTAAGACACTCCTAGCTTTAGAAGGCCAAACCTCATAGCCTGAAGAAATCAAGCTATGTTTGTGTCCAGACCTATCAATCCCTTCTGGGTAGATTAAAATACTCGAGTCTCCCTAGGGGAAAAGTAAATCCAAGACAATGAAGACCTAACTATGTCTTTCTGAAGCCTCTGATTAGAAAAATGAAAGAGTGCTTTCTCCCTATCTTTTCAGTCTCTGACTTCAAGTTGTGGTTAGGTTCCTAATGCTCTTTCTCTCCTCCATTGCCACAAGTCACTATATTTCTTTATTTAACAGTAATAGCCCAATGTTGGTAAACAGAACCCAAAAAGACAAAGCCAATTACCAAATGGAAACCACTCCAAATGATTAAAAAAAACCCAAGTAGCTCAAAAGAGAACAAAGACAAACAGAAAAGAAAAGCTTGAGGCACATCAAACAGGGAAAGACTAATAAAGTTTCAGATTTTTTTCAAGAATCCAAACCAAAATCCAAATAGTTTTTTGTTTGTTTGTTTTGATTCACCAAGTAGAGGTGAAAAGTAGCTGATGCTGGCTGAAGTGGAAAGATAAGAAAATATCTGGAGTAAAATGACTCGAAAAACTGTTGGCCACTTCCATCTTTCCTCTCCATCTAATTTTCACTCACTGTGAGTGGCAGATGCTTTTAAAATGTGTTTGTATCCCTTTATTACTGACATTTTGTTGTGGAACTTTGAGATCACAGTGTCCTTAGCCAGGTCAGGGCAGCCATGCTCAATAAGCCAATTAATATTACAAATAAAACATTGAAAGCAGAAAAAGCTGAAAATGTGACCACATTGTGAAGAGCAACAAAGTGATCAAACACTGTAAGTCTGTCTTCCTAAGTGCATGCATACATATGTACATATATATGTATAGAGATGATGTATTTTCATAGCAATATGCTTTATGTGTACCATAGGATAAATGAACTGCAGTAAGGTCACCTAAGAACTATAAAATACAGTACTTTAGTGAGTACCAAAATAAAAACTTAAAAATTTTAAGATACATCTGTAACATTTATAGATGGTAAACTGTAATACTCTGTATATGTCCCCAGAGCTAAAGATGCTTTAAGAAAAAATTATGAAAGTCTGAGAGATGTGAGTATGTTGTTGTAATTGGATCAACAAGCTCCAAAAGCTTCAGGCTACTTTGCTTTCATTTCTTCACTTCCAGATTTCCTCTGAAATTCCTCAAACCCTACACACAAAGTTTGATTACACTATGTCTTGTTCCAGGAAAGGCACAAAGCTACACAGAGAAACTCTGTCTCGAAAAACAAAACAAAACTAAAAAACAAAAAAAGGAAAAGAAAGAAAGAAAAAAAACAATATGTGAAGCATTTGACCCTCAGATCTTTGACAGGCAGTGTGCTGTAGGGGAGACTTGAGAACTTGTCAAATTTTTAGCAGCTATCCTAATAAAGCACCAGCACAAAAAGCATAGAGGTCCTTGAATAGTCCTATAGATCATACAAAGAGAAAAGAGAAACACTGTCAAAATAATGTGTAAAATAAAGTTAGCATATTCAAAATAATATAGATTCTGTTGGATTGCATGGAACTTGAGTTACAGGCAGTTGTGAGCATCCTGACATTAGTGTTAGAAACAAAGCTCAGATCCTCTGGATGAGTAACAAGTGGTCTTAAATGCTGAGCCATATCTACAGCCCCTATTACTGCCATTTTATATTTATTGCTATGTCACTGACTTCAGACAGGTGCAGGTGGGGGTAGGCAGTGTTACTGGAGGAACATCTCAAAATGAGGATAACTCCAATTTTGGTTCCCTCTCAGAGTTACTTGTGAAATAAATATTCACATAAGAACACTAAAAAAAAAACCCTAAATTATTACTTGAAAGACAAGAACAAAATGTAATTATTTGTGTATTTATATAAATATGAAAATGAGTCTGCACTTAATGATTATTACTATGATTATGAGAAGGAATAGAAAAGAAGAAAAATGTTCTTTATTCTTTCCATGAATCTCTTACCTTTACTTTTCATCCCTAGACTCTATCTAGAACCCCTGGCTATCATCTTCTACTTCCAAACTTAGATTTCCCTCAAACACAGCTTTCACTGCTGTACTGGCCACTGTCATTTCTGATCATGCTGGAGCCTTATTCTTAGACAATGGAAACTCATATAAATGACCTGGTACTAAAGGAATATTCTTTCTCTGCTTAGTCTGTAAGTTGAAGAAGTCGCCAAGAAAGACTAGGTAGGAAATGGTGCCTTGTGAATCTATGAGGCTGGAAATCTAATTTCATCTTTCCATAAGAGAAAGTGCATTCATTTAAAAATATTGTAATTCAACAAACGGTTTATCTAATGTTTTCTAGCAACATCTCTCTTAATTTTATGAGTGGGTTTCTTTGCTGTTATAAACATTTTTAGATTTATAAAAGTCTATTTGTATATTTTTGCTTTTGTTTACTAGATTTTGGGAGTCTTATCCTAACCTCCAAACCCGTTCTTTTGTCCTGAAGTGTTTTCTTTTTGTTCTTATTTGCTTCTCAGTTTTTGGTTATATATTTCAAAAATTGACCCAGTTTGAATTCTAACAGGGAAAGACAGGAAAACAAATTATTTGTTCTGCACATGGATATCTAATCTCCCCCTAACATTGTTGAAGATTCCATCCCCTTTCTCCAGTGTGTGTCCTTGTCACTTTTGTTGGAAATCAATTGGATATAAGCATATGGGTTTATGTCTACGACCTCTATTGTGATGCATGGGTCTAAATATCTGTTTCTAAGCCTATGCACTATGACAATTTCATTATCACTGTTCTGCAGTGTATTTAGAAGTCAGTGCAGTGGCACCAACATTGTTATTTATTTTCAAGATTCCATATGTGGAGTGATTTGAAAGAAAATCCCCTCAAAGGGCATGGAGCTATTAGGAGGTTTGGCCTTGTTGGAATAGGTGTGGTCTTGTTGGAGAAAGTATGTTACTGTGGAGGTGGGCATTGATGTCTTATATGCTCAAGCTACACCCAGTGTGACACACAGTCTCCTGCTGCCTGCAGATCAAGATTTAGAACTCAGCTATGTCGTCAGCACCATGTCTTCATGCCACCATGCTTCCCACCATGATGATAGTGGACTAAACCTTGGAAACTGTTAGCTAGCCTCAATTAAATGTTTTCCTTTATAAGAGTTGCCATGGTCATGGTGTTTCTTCACAGCAATAAAACCTTAACTAAGACATATATCAACATCTTGAAAACAATTGAGGATTATATTATTGTACAATAAATTATTGATAGATTAATAACATTATGTCCTAATAAGTTTTTTAAAGATTTATTTATTTATTTATTATGTACACAGAAGAGGGTGCCAGATCTCATTAGAGATGGTTGTGAGCCACCATGTGGATGCTGGGAATTGAACTCAGGACCTCTGGAAGAGCAGTCGGTGCTCTTAACCTCTGAGCCATCTCTCCAGCCCCCCTAATAAGTTTTTTATTGCTGTGATAACATACCACAACTAAAAGCAACATGGGGAGCAAAGGGTTTATTTAATCTTATAACTTATAGTCCACCATCCAGGGAAGTCAGGGCAGGAACCTGGAAGCAGGAACTGATGCAGATGCCATGAAGTAGTATTTTTGAAAGGCTTTCACCTCATGGCTTGCTCAGACTGACTTCTTATAGCACCTAGGAACACCATCCATCCCAGGAGTGGCACCACTCATAGTGGGCTGGACCTTCTCACATCTATCACCACTCAAGAAAATGCACCACAGGCTTGACCACAGGCCTACCTGATGGGGACATTTCCTCAATTGAAGTTCCCTCTTCCAAAAGACTCTAGCTTGTGTCAAATTGACATAAAACTAGTTAGTATATGTTATTATTTTATTAAATTTATTGACAATTTTTTTGTGTAATGTAAAAAAATGATCAACTCAAACCCCCACAATATCTCATAATGTCTGCATCCTTCAATCTGACAGCAAGCAATGCAATAACTTTGGAGAAGATTCTTGATAGGCGCGGCACAAATATTTTCAACCATTACAGACAACAATTATAGAGCTTGGGCACATTAACATTAATTTGAATTCCTCCTAATTTATTCATGAGTTAGTCCTCAGATAGGTACATGCTCTGTTTGAACTATTCCCACTTGGATAAGCACTTCTAGTTTCTTTTGCAACTGTCTTCCTGACTGACAGAGACAGGTGTCATAGTTTCTGTTGTACTGTTTTAATCTCTTCATGTATTTTTAGCTCTTGCATAACCCTCTGGATAAAAAACAGACTTGCTCATGATGCTTTTTCTTTTGGAAATTTGTAAATGACAAAATGATAGGCAGGTGGGAGTTTACATACTATACAAACTGAAACTGAAACATACAGCAACTCTGTTAGACCTTTTATAGACTTTATGATTTATTGTGACACTAACTCCAAAATGGAAACAAATAGTTAGAGTCCATTAAAAAAAAGAAACAAGTGATTTGTCTCAACTTGACAAATCATGAAAGATGCAAATCGAATCTTATCATGACTTTCAGCCTCAACATTTGCCCCCTCACACACACTTTCATGCTGAACTCCAGTAATCATAGTCACATGTCTTTGTTAAGGTTTCACATACTCCAATATCATAGAGAAAATATACATTATAAATTAGTTCACACACGAATGTTGAGTAAAATGTCTTCTCCATATAATATTTAATATCTTTCTTTTCCTTTTAAAAGGAAGATGTGTTTCTCTGGTGCATAATTTACTAATTGTAGGACATCGGTTATCAAATCACACCATATTACACACATTCAAATTAAACTTCACACTAAAGACACAGCTGAATATATCACTCCAACAGTGCTCTAGTAGGTCATTTAATTTTATTTAAATGATTATGTCTTTCATAAAAATAGGCTACCAAGCCTTGTCCTTGTATTTCTATTCAGATCAGATGTGCTACAAAAAAGTACAGTTATTTTGATCTTTTTGAATAAGAAAAATAGTTTCAGTAAAAAAAAATTCTAGAAAAAATTAACCATAGTAAAAGCATGACTTTATTATTTTTGTTTTGATTTGTTTGTTCTTGTTGATGAGAGCAGGTTTTATTAGAGGCCTTATTTTAATCATTGTGGTTTTATTTAGATTTTTGCTTGACATGGAGATAGTATAATAATTCAGCTGTATGCTTTTTCTCTTATACTATTGGAAGGAGAAATGGTACTTTGCTTTATAGATACATGATACAATTATTTCCCCTAGAAGACAAATGATGGACATTAATTAAGTGGCCCTTTATTCTGTGGGACAGCATTTAGTAGTCATTTCATGACCAGAGCCAAGTGGAGAACTGAGGCAATTATCCTCATCCTCTAGCCTCAAAACTCAATTACCGCTATCTGAATTATCCACATAATGGCTTTAATTCTACCTAGTGCTTTAGGCTATCACTTTAAGACAGTTTTCACTGCTAGGATGAGTCCATTCCTTTATTAAACACTTATTAATCTGACTGTCAAGGTAATCATTACATTTTAGCCACTCATTCTGCAGTTTGCTTGTAAATGAGATGTTTATAATGATGGAGTAGCTACTGTTTTCAGAAAGTAAATTGTAAAGTTGGCTGTACATTTTTAACAGAATAATGCCATATTTCAAAATGTTATTTACCTTCTTGGGTCAAAGATTTTTCACACATGTTAATGAATGTCTACAACTTCAATTTAATTAAGAAGCAGATCTATAGACTATTAAGTGGAAATAGTCCATCTGACTCCCACAAAACTAAAAGAAAGACATTTCAATGATCTGATGGGATCTTTGGGTTTTCAAAATATGAGAGAAATTATGAAATATAGAATAAAACATAGCTGAACCATTTATCTAGTTGTTTTGTGTAGCCAGATGCAGCAATTGGTATTGAAAATTTATTGACTGTGGACTACAGATTAGCCTTTCTGAGTGTTCTATAATATCTGAAGCCTCTAGCTCTGCTAGGAGATTCAAAGATAGTACTGATATTAGAACAGTGTGGAAGTCCTGCTGGATGGAGATAGGCATTCTTGATCTGTTCTCAAATACCTACAGGGCAAAATAAACATATAACATTTTCAGAATATGTGCTTTCTCAAAACAGCACGTGAAATATTCCCCAACATAGAAACTAGGGAAGATTAAAAAACTAGCTTCCACACATTAAAAAAGTGAATGAAGCCTCTCTGATGACAATTATCCTAGGCTCCAGTCTACAAGTATAGCAGAGTATCATTAGGAATCATTTCATTGACCCCCCCCATGGATTAATTGTCCACTCCCACAAGTTCTGCACCACCATTACCCAGCACATCTTGCAGGCAGGACAAATTATAGGTCGAAGGTTTTGTGGCTGGGTTAGTGTCCCAATCTCTCCACTGTAATCCTTGCCTGGTTACAGACGATGGCTGGTTCTGGCTCTGTATCCTCCATTCCTAGGAGTTTTAGTTGGAGTCACCCTCGTAGATTCCTGTGCGTTTCCATTGCACTGGGTTTCCACCTCACCCCTAAATGCCCCCCAGTTCCAGTTGTCTCTCTCAGTACCCTCTCCCTCCATCCCCTCTACATGTTCCTGCCTATTTTCATCCCCATCTGCCCTCAGTCTACCCATGAATCTATTCTATTTCTTCTTCTGAGAGACATCCATGCATCTCCTCTTGAGCCCTCCTTATTACTTAGCCTCTCTGGGACTGTGGATTATAGCATTATTATCCTTTACTTTAAAACTAATATCCACTTATAAGTGAGTACATACCATATTTGTCTTTCTGGGGCTGGGTTAACTCATTCAGGATAATTTTTTTCTAGTTTCATCCATTTGCCTACAAATGTCATGATACCATTTCTTTAGTAGCTGAGTAATAGTTATGTAAATGTACACATTTTCTTTATCCATTCTTCAGTTGACAAACATCTAGGTTGTTTCTGGTTTCTGGCTATTATGAATAAAGCTGCTATGAACATAGCTGAGCAAGTGTCCTTGTGGTAGGATGGAGTGTCCTTTGGGTATATGCCCAAAAGTGGTATAGCTGGCTCTTGAGGTGGATTGATTCCCAAATTTCTGAGAAACTGTCATATTGTTTTCCAAAGTGGCTGTAAAAGTTTGCACTACCATCTGTAGCAGGAATCTTAAAGAGTCTCACAATTCCTCAGCTGATCCTGTTTCCTCAAACTGGAAGCCTCTGTGTCCTCATCCGAATGGATCTCAGCTGACTGCTGCTAAAAGCCTAAAAGCTTAACCAGCACTAGTTCCTGGTCATCATGCCTTATATACCTTTCTGCTTTCTGCCATCACTTCCTGGGATTAAAGGTGTGAGTCACCATGCATGGCTGTTTCCAGTGTGGCTTTAAACTCACAGAGATACGGATGGATCTCTGCCTCCAAAAGGCTAGGATTAAAGGCATCTGCTACGACTGCCTAACCTCTATGTTTAATATTATGGCTGTTCTGTTCTCTGACCCCAGATAAGTTTATTAGGGTGCACAATATTTTGGGAACACAATATCACCACAACCATCAGGAATGGAGGAGTGTTCTCCTTGCTCCACCTTCTCACCAGCATGACCTATCACTTGTGTTATTGATCTTAGCCATTCTGACAGGTGTAATGTAGAATCTTAGGGTCACTTCGGTTTGCATTTCCATGATATCTAAGGATGTTGAAAATTTATTTAAGTGTTTCTCAGCCATTTGAGATTCCTTTGTTGAGAATTCTGTTTAGATATGTACCCCATTTTTAATTGGGTTATTTGGTTTGCTGGTGTCTAGTTTTTTTTATATATTGATATATTTTGGATATTAGCCTTCTTTTAGGTGTGGAGTTGGTGAAAATCTTTTCCCATTCTGTAGGCTGCCATTTTGTCCTGTTGACAGTTTCCTTTGCCTTAGAGAAGCTTTTCAGTGTCATGAGGTCCCATTTATTAATTGTCTATCCTAGCGCCTATGTTATTGGTGTTCTGTTTAAGAAGTTGTCTCCTCTGCCAATGTGTTCAAGGCTATTCCACACTTTCTCTTGTATCAGGTTCAGTGTATCTGGTTTTATGTTGAGGCCTTTGATCCACTTGGACTTAAGTTTTGTGGTTTGATAGATATGGATCTATTTGCATTTTTTTGTACATGCTGATATCCAGTTAGATCAACTGCATTTTTTGGAGATGCTGTCTTTTTTCCATTGTATATTTCTTGCCCTATGAAGACAGAATAATAAAAATAAAGAAAAAATTAATAGACCAATCATGAGAAACAAGTTTAAATCAGTATTAAAAATCTACCATTAAAAGGTAACAAGGACAGGTCTGGGGAAAGGGTGCACCTTCTTAATCCCAGAACTCAGGAGGCAGAGACAGCAGGATCTCTGTATGTTCAAGGCCAGCCTTGTCAACATAAAGCGCTCTAGTACAGCCAGGATTACACTGAGACTCTGTCTCATAAAATCAAAAAAAAAATGAATAGTGATGATCAGTTGACTTTATCACTGAGTTTTTTTAATGACATAAAGAAAAATTAATGATAATTTCTTCAAATTCTTATAAACACTGAAGAGAATTAAATTCCAACAACTCAACAACTCATTCCATTGTACAAAGCCAATATTGTGCTAATAAAAATAAGAGACAATAAAAATTAAAAAGAAAGGTATGAGAAAATATTCTCCAATGAATATAAATTCAAATTCCTCAACCAAATATCAGCTAACCAAAATACAGCTCTACGTTATGAAGATAATTTGGTCCTAGAGCTAGAAGAATAGTTCAATATATTCAAGTCAAAAAATGTAATGTACTACATCAACAAAAAGAAGAACAAAAACCATATGTTCATCTCAATAGATGCAGAAAAAAGCATTGTACTAAATTTAACATTGCTTCAATGTATTTCAATATAACAAATATGATGCATAATAAGAAAACAATTAAATATAATCTTTAACAAGGCAAAGTTGAAATCTTTCTATGATCTGTAATAAGGCAAAGATACCAACTTTCATTCTATACATTCACTACAGTACTGGAAGTCTTATCTAGAGCAACCAGGCATGGGAAAAAGGAAGTCATTCAAATTGGTAAAGAGAAAGTCAAATGGACTTGATAGTTTATGTGGCATGATGGCATGATCTTATATGTAGAAAATTCTAACAGAAGGTTACACAGGTGTGAGGACCTGAGCTTGTGCTTCACACACATTCAAGAAATCCAGGTATGATCCTGCATCTGTAACCCCAATACCAGGGAAAAGGGAAAGAGACAGATGAATCCCAGGCATTATCTGGGAAGCCAAAATAGGCAAAATATCAAGCTTCAGGTTCAGTGAATATGTCAGAAAATTAGGTGGAAGATAGTACAGAAAGATATTGGATGTCAACTTCCGGCTTACACATTCACATGCATATAATAAACATACACACACATGCACACATACACACATGAATCTAATGACTCCACCAAAAAAGTACATTGAAAACCTAAGAAAATTATAGCTAAGAATTGATCCATATATCTATAGTAAGTTATCTGAAATAGAAATCCATAAAGCAGCATTAATTAGCATGGCAGTAGTAAACCTATGAATAAGTATAACCAATGCAATAACTCTATAATGAAATGATAAAATACAAAAAAATGAATAGGGCAGAACCAAAGTTATTACTCCAATATTCATGAGTTGAAAGAATAACTGTTTTTGAAAACTATATTCTTCTCAAAATAATCTGCAGATTCAATGAAATCTCTACAAAATTCCACCGATACTCCTCACATAACTGGAAATTATTTTCTAAAATTAAGTTAGAACAAAATATACCCAGAAAAGCAAATTGTCTTAGTTTTCCAGACTTGGTGCTGCAGAAGGAGCTGAGAGTTCTGTGAGTCACACTGGGCATAGCTTGAGCAAATGAGGTCTCAAAACCAGCCTGCACAGTGACACATTTCCTCCAACAAGGCCACATCACCTAATAGTGTCACTACCTATGGACCAAGAATTCAAACACTTAAGTCTATGAGGGGGCATTCCTATTCAAACTACCACAATGGTGAATTCAAAGTGTGTTAAGTAGACCATGATATTTATCATTTAGATAAACCTAATTTAGCTAGAAAATTCTCTACATTTTTGTAGCTGTGGATGACAAATAAGCATTTCAAAAGATTCTTTGTGTAATTTTGACTCAAGAAAACGTCAACATTTTTTAGGAAAGCTTATTGGCCCAAAATTTGTTTTTTCCTGAACTCCAAGTATAACATTCTTGTAGAAGACCAGTTTACTTTAACATTGCCTCATAATAGTTAAATTCTGAGGGAGAGTTAGAATATTAGAGGCCAATATTGGAAATCCTGAAAAACCAATTTACTTTGGTTTGTTTATAAATATACAGGATGTTTGTGATTAAGAGAGGATTTTCTGGTCTTACTTATTACAGCTATATAATCAACATTTAAAATGCATTTTCTTCTACCAAATTTTCCAAATTGTGTCCATGCTCTTGATATAACACTGTTTCTAGTTTTAATAATGATACAATCTAGACATCCTGACCAGGTTCATTAAAGAATTAAAAATCAGGAAATATGTGGAGCACAATAGGTAGCAGCACAGAAATCTCAAGCACAGCAGACAGAATCAGCAGCTGAAGACAGGCATTCATTGGAGGGAGGAAACACACATGTAGCAGGCACACAGAGAAAGAGACCCTCTGCCAAGCAGAAGGGTAACTCAGGAAACCAAACTAACTGGCCTCTCCTGAGGCCTAAGGGTTTTAACAAATTTCAAAGAGTTTTCCTCCCCTAATTTAACTTGGTCAGTTTGAAGACAGATAGAATAGTTGCTTGGCCCATGAATGCTGTGCAACCTATCCTGATGGTGTCTTGAACTTGTGGAGTCAGTCCACTAGCAGGCAGTCTACTGGTGGGAGACAGAAGCCAACAAAGCCTTTGTTTTAAGCTGCCAGGTTTTTGTCTCAAGTCAGGAGGGTGAGGAAGAAGGTGGCCATCTTGGAAACTTGTCATCTTTATTACCTATCCATGACTACTCTCCCTATCTGTCTGTCTACCGGGTCTAACAGCTAGTCAAACTAACAAATGAAGTCTGTTTTGTATCCAATGTTTTTCAGTTTGTATTTGTCCTTATTTTTATTCCTTAATAAATAAAATTTGCAGATGTTGACAATTTTTACTAAGCTAATATTATATTAAAATTTGTAAGATATATGTATTAATTTTAATTTCTTACTTTGATTCTGTAAAATTGATTGGTGTGTTTGGAAATTAAATTTTCAAAAGGAAACATATTCCCTAGATTTCAATGTCTCTAGATTAATTTAATTAATTAAATTAATAAAAATTGATCACAAAGTGAAACATAAATTGATAGAGAGATAGTATTAGCATTTTAAATTAAGTATTATTATGTAAAGACCTGATATTATATTTAATCTTACTGTCATGTAGAAAAGTCCTGACCAAAATTAGGTTGTTACAGTTATGTTCTTGTAAGTGGCTTTCATCTTTACAAATTAGGTGTAATTGGGAATTTGTTAATCAGTTTATTAACCCTGTTTCAAATAAGCAAGGAAAGCAACTTAAGGGAGGAATTATTTAGGCTAGCAGTTTTAGGTGTTTTTCTCCAAGATTGGCTTGCATCATCGCTATGGGCCTGTGTTGAGGCACAGCAAGCATCATAATGGAAGGAGGGCATAGCAGAATGAAGGAAATGACAGAAATGACAGGGCCAGAGCACCATATTCTTCAAAGGAATGTCCCCGTGACCTGCTTCCTGTCCTCAGGCTCCGGTATCTCACAGAATAGCACTATCTACTGATGTGCTCATGATCCTGTTTTATATTCAACCCATGCAAGGATCACTCTGAAAATCTCACTATGACTTTTCTCTTTGATTGTGCAAGTTAGTCCAAATGGCCTTAGTTTTCTAAAATACTACTCGTCTCCAAGAATCTAATCTCCTTCCCTGAATATTTCTCCTCTGGATTCCATACAACACTCTTCATTAGTTAGAACTACTGTCACTGTTCATTTTTATAATCATGATCATTCAATAGAACTCTATGCCCACAGCATATTAAATAATAACACTTTCACCTTCTCTTTCTAATATCTAGGTCTGTTCTTAAGACATTATGCCCCCAAACCTTTTAAATAAATGACCTTTTAAGTTCAGAAATCATTTATATACAAATAACACTGGACTGAATGGGTTATATTTATATATTAATAACAGAAAAAGGAGGTCAAGAATTTGAGAGGCAGCAAAGACGCACAGATGGGAGATATTGGAGGAAGGAAAGGGAAATGTCAGTGGGTAATATTCAGTTTAAACATATTAGTAATAATCTCAGAGTACCCAAAATGTGTCAGTACTTCATTAAGAAAAAAGAAATCAAAGCACTTCCTTGTTGGAGTAATTGGAGTAATTTTACCAAGAGTGAGCCTAGACTCAAAATCTTTACTATTCCCTCTTTGTGTCTCCCATTATCTTCTTTCTGCATTCTGTTGTATGAATCTGAATCTGTGCCTACTTGAATACTGTCTTATGAATTTATCTATCTCTGTATCTGTATCTGTGTCCATAACAAGGCTTTTGCTCTCTCTTTGTAGAACATCACAGAAAATATCACATGGGGAAGGAATGAGGGATACTTTGCAGAAATCTTTAACAAGGTTTTACAAGAGATAAAACTTTACTGACTCCAACTAACCCCAACTGATGCAGATAACAAACAAACAAATGCTACCAAGTAATACCAGTGTGCTTTTGTTAAGGTTGCTTTTCAATCTCTTTGTTGCTTTCAATAGATGACTACAATATCATGTATATATACATACGTGCATTGGTCAGGGGCATGGAAGAGTACAAAACTTAAGATTAAACCTGTGCATTAGCTTAGGTTTTAGAAGCTGATTACATGGGAAATTAAAGGAAAGGTTGTTACAATGCGATGTGTTTATCTAATTATTCTTTATCAATAAAACATTAGGAGTCAGATATGGGGTAAGAACCTGAATGATCAGAGAAGCAGAGGAGAAGCAACCAGTGACTTTCTATTTCTTCAGTTCCTCTGTCCAAAAGGGCTGAGATCCTGTCTCAGCCCCACCTTATTACTTCCTGTCTCCTATCTGTCCTCAGTCCTCTAAAATGTCTATGGCTAATTTTGGTCAGCTAGTGGCTATCTCTGCCCTCTGACTCAAAACAAGCTGCAATATCAGAATTCATTCAAAATATCACACAACATTGTTCTCTTAAAATCAGGTTAAAAAACAGGCTGAGTATACAATAGGATAGCAGTATTAACTATTAAGTGACATCAAGTTGAATATCAACTCTGGCTCTGAGGTGCAGCAAAAGTTCTAGTCTTTGAATGTAAGCAATATTTTCATAATAATGCACACCACAGGGAAATAATATAATTATATTTAAATTTCAAGAATTAAAAAAGCTCTTTGTATTTCTTATAATACAAAGCCACAAAGTATAGTAAGTCACATATTTTTTCTCACTACTATCTCTACAGCCAGTTCTTCCCCCTTTCTCCATAAGGAAATTTCTTTTTCAATCTCAAGTCATTAAACTGCACCATTTATTGACAAAGCTTATCTCTGTATCTACCAACCTTCAAATTTCTTCTTCCCATCCCCATGCCTTGAAAATTTCACCATTTGACTTGAGCACATTAAGCCTAACATTTCTTCTTTCATAATTCTTGGGAAACTCACTATGCAGGTAAATCAGTCTATATGCTTACCCTGTTGGTCAGTTACCTCCTTTCTTTCCAATGTTTGTTCCCTCAGCCTGTATCTTTTCTTTTATTCACTGCAATGCAGTATGGTGACCATCCTGACAGTCTACAGTGCTGCACTAAGCTTTGTAATTGTAGCTAGTTGAAATAAAAATTGGATGTATGCGTTAAAACAAATCAAACACTAAATAATATTTTATCAGGGCGAAATGAAATTTTGAAGATGTTTTATTAACACATAAAAATTTGTTTATTACTTTTTAATTTATAATGTAGAAAATTGAGTTTAATTTATCGTTCACATAGCATTTCTCTTGGACAGCTCTAAGCTGGACACTGCCATTGCTACTAACTGCATAGTGCCTACAATCTCAATTCCAAATATCTCACTTTTTTGGGGGGGGGGCAAACTAGTAGCATCTAAATATACGTTCCAGAGTACTTAATGGATCAGCATTTTTACAACTAGTGTCTATGTTCATTCTACTAAGCTATTATTGTTCAAGATGTCCTTCATAACTTACCTCAGTCTTTAGAAAATTAAACTCACTGTGTACTACTCTAACCTCTTCCTTGCTTTGTAATCCTTAAAACCGCTTATACCTAAGCATATTGATATGGCTGAAATAAATATATACAGAGTGTGTTCATAGTAACTTTTGACTACAAACCTCAACAGTTTCACAGAATTCTGCTTACAGTTCACATAACTTCTAAATTACTGATGCTTTAATGCTCACATTTGACTTTCTCTTATACTTTGACTCTCAAATTATTAACAATAAACCTACTCTCAGTCTAATAGAATAGTTTTGATTCTTATTTTATGAATAAAAGTTAAGCAATCAGAAGAAATGCTTCACAAATTATATAATATATATATAATTTCCTGCATTCAAACATGAATATTTTCACTTTATTCTGCCATCTTATGTTAATTGGCTATGATTTTAGACTCTCAAATTATGCTTCAGATTCAATTCGTTGAAATTCACATTATGATATAATTTTAGAAAGTGTCACATAAATGCTCTGGAGTACAATCTGAAAGTTACAAAAACCTCAGTGTCAGAAACCCTAATATTTAGAATGATAACAGATTTGTTGATGACTCAGTGATTAAAGGCATTTGACACCAAGCCTGATAATTTGTACTTGACCCCTGGGTCCCATATAGTGGAAGGACAGAACTGACTACTGCAAGTTGTCCACTGATAGCCGTACGTGCATTGTGGCTCATGCAAGCACTCTTAGACACATATACACAAAAAAGAAAAAAAATAGTAACTGTAATTTGAAAAAAATGAAAGAAAGTGTTAGAATACAGGCAGTGGGACCAGGACCTGTCCTTAGTGCATGATCTGGCTTTTTGGAACCTAGGGCCTATGCTGAGACATTATGCTCAGCCTTGGTGTAGGGAGGAGGAGACTGGACCTGCCTCAACTGAATCTACCAGGCTGAGCTGAATCTCCAGGGGAGACCTTGCCTTGGAGGAGGTGGGAATGGGGGGTGTATTGGGGGGTAAGGCTGGAGGGTGGGAGGAGGGAGGACAGGGGAATCTGTAGCTGATATGTAGAATTAAATTAATTATAAAATAAAAAAACAAGAGATAATGTGAGCATGCACTAGCACCCAATATGTAGAACCTCATTGGGGAAAGGGAAGGCATCATCTAGTAGGCTAAAAGAATTCCAGTATATTCTATCTAGGTCTACAGAATCTTCTAGCTAACAAAAATCTCTTCTGAGTAGATGGTAAAACTGACTTATTTGTAGACTATATTGTAAAAGTTCCTAACACTTTCAATTTAGAATGTGTCTTGATGAGGAGACATCTTGAAAAGCAGCTCATTCTCTGAGTGATCTAACAAAGAGACCAGAAGTACCTGGATATCTTTATTTCTCCATGATGGAATGATCTTGTGGTAGTTTGAATGTAATTGGCCCCCATAAGCTCATAGGGAGTGGCACTATTAAGAGGTGTGGCTTTGTTAGGGTAGGTATGGCCTTGTTGGAGGAAGTGTGTCATTGTGGAGGTGTGCCTTGAGATCTCATATATGTTTAAGCTACACCCAGTGTCTCAGGCCACTTCCTGTTGTCTGCATATCAAGATGTAAAATTCTCAGCTCCTTCTCCAGCACTATGTCTGCCTGCATGCCACTATGATGTACCATGAGGATAATGGACTAAATCTCTGAAAATGTAAGCCACCCCAATTAATTTTTTTTTCCTTTATAAGAATTGTTATAGTCATGGAGTCTTATCATAGCTATAGAAGCACTAATTAAGACAAGCCTCTTCTCCATGATGCTTTAGAGGCCACTCACCATGAACACCTCCAAACACCTCTAAAGAGTATTCTATCCTATCATGACAGAATGCACACACTTCTCAGTAGCGGATGAAATGTTCTAAAAATAGATCATATTTTAAGCTATAGTAAGTGTTAAAACTTTAAGTGATTTATTGTATTTATCAGCTCATAATAGAGTATAGCTATAAGTCAACAGCAAGAAGAACTACAGAAAAGCATACATGAATATTGAATAATATATTTTGAATTTTTAATGTGTCACTGAAAAAAATCAAGAAGAAATTTGAGAATATTTTAAAACTTAATGAAAATAAAAAAACAACAGAACAGGAAAGAAAGATTCTAAGGAGAAAGTTTCTATCTATCAGTGTCCACATTAAAACACTGGCGAAATCTCAAATAAAAAAATTATGATGCACATCAAGGTCTTAGGAAAATAACAAGGCAAACTCCAAATTACAAGATGGAAATAAGTACTAATAAAGAATAAGGCAAATGTAATGGAATGAAGATTAAATGAACAATACAAAGAATAAGCACAGCAAAGTATTGATTCTTTGAAAAAATAAACAAGACTGAGGATCCCTTAGTCAAATTGACTAAAGGAAAAGAAAACAGAAATTAATAAAAATGAGTGATGAAAAGGAAATACTGAAACATATGCCTATTAAATTCAGTATATCACCAGGGAGTCATTTAAAAATACATTAAAATAAACTGGAAAATCTAGAAGTAGATGTTTCTAGATATATAACGCCAGCACATAATACCAACTGAAATTGAGCAAAGAACGTGTGTGTGTGTGTGTGTGTGTGTGTGTGTGTGTGTGTGTGTGTGCATGCATGAGGTTTTATTAGAGAAGCTTCTTTGTGTAGTGGGCAGTAGTCAATGCAGAGACCCACAATTAATTAAAGTTCAGAAAATAAGTAACTGCAGTATTGTGCCCTAAACAGAACCACTATAATATCAACCTCTCCAAAGTACAGCAAACACTACAAAAAAAGAAACAAAAGAATCAAATAGCCAGAGTTGGTGAGCGCTGTGAAATGCTGTCTACTGGCCATGACACAGTTCTCACACTCAAATTCACTGCAATTGTGGTTACCTGCTCAAGATCTGCACAAAACTGGGCTTCATGTCATCATAAAAAGAGGAGGGACTCATGATACTCCACCCCACACTAGGGACTATGGGCAGTTAGTATTTTCCAGAGAGGAAATGTCTTTTGTTTAGTAGTATAGCCATTGGTAAGTTGCTCTTATTTAAGTAAACACTACCCCTCATACATACTCATGCTCATTCAAGCAACCATGATTGTACTCAGTATTTATAAAAAAAAATCAAAGTATGTGGGGGTCTTCTTGGAAGGAAGAAACTTTTAGCTTAAGAGGGAGGGAGATGGGAAAAGGTAATGCAGGTGAAAAATGACCAAATTTAGTATGTACATTTATGGAATTGTTAAATAATGAAAAAACTTTCCAGTCATTTCTGTAATAAACATTGTTATTGAAGAAGTAATACTGTCTCAACAAAAACTTTGGATCAATGGATGAATTTTTATCATTAAACTAACAATTATCCTCAAACTGTTTCATGAAATAGAAAGTGAAGAAAAACTTACCCTTCATAAACAAGTGGAAACTATCTGGTTTGTCAGAGTTCTAAAATAATGTAAAATTGCTAACTGCGTTTTCCCCTAGTATTTAAAACTTTCCCTTATATAATCAATAGGAGGAATTTAATGCTTTTCAAAAGAAGCTAAAGCTTAGCTAGAATTGTGGTACATGCCTATACTGTTGACACTTGAGAGGTTGAGGCAGAAGGATTATTCTTGGATTATTGTTATTAGTAAGTGTTCCCTAGAGGAACAGAACTGAGAATGTGTGTGTGTGTGTGTGTGTGTGTGTGTGTGTGTGTGTGTGTGTG
>CABHPQ010076837.1:0-12818 GCA_902168405.1 Peromyscus aztecus
GACAGAACAAGCCACAGCTAACCTCACCTGGCCAACTTCTTCAGCTGATCTTGTTTCCTCAGGCTGGAAGCCTCTGTGTCCTCATATCTGAATGGCTCTCAGCTAAACTGCTGCTAGCAGCCTGAAAGCTTAACCAGCCAAATGCTTCTAGTTCCTGGTCCTCACACCTTATATACCTTTCTGCTATCTGCCATCACTCCCTGGGATTAAAGGCGTGTGTCACCATGCCTGGCTGTTTCCAATGTGGCCTTGAACTCACAGAGATCCAGAGGGATTTCTACCTCTGGAGTGCTAGGATTAAAGGTGTGAGTGCCACCATTTTCTAGCCTTTGTATCTAGTGGCTGTTCTGTCTCTGACCCCAGATAAGTTTATTAGGGTGTGCAATATTTTGAGGAACACGATACTACCACAACCAGCCTTTTCATAAATGTTATTGGGAAAACAGGATGAATGTTCCATAGAGAAGAATTAATCTATCTCTCACTTTACAAAAAGATAACCAAATAAAATGGATCAAATTTAAGTCTTAATTTAACTTAAGACTTAATAATTTAAATCTTGTTTCTTTTTTTTAAAATTTTATTTATTTAATTATGTATTATATATAAACTAATTTTGTCTTCTGAATGTGAAAATTTCAATATCTATAATTATCATTCATTCCAGCTTATTTTTACTGCTTATTATCATTTATTGTGATTTTTTTCATTTCTCTTATAATGAATTTTTATTGTGGATTATTATTCTTTCAGATTTGATCTGAGGATTTTTTGCAGCCTTTATTAAAGTGTGTTATTCCAGGGAAAGTTTAAACTTTTTTTTGCCATGATGCCACAGCATTGCATTTTTTGTCAAATGGAACATTTGCTTGAAGGTTTCATGCTATTTGAACAGTGTAGATTCGCTCGCCAAAGATGTGTGTGAGAAAACTAATTAGGAAATTCAGGATGGTACATGGATATAGCTCAATGGAACTAAGACCTTTTGGGCATGAAACTTTTTTCAGAGATCTCTGATCAGACCTTTCTTGTGCTTGGGCTCCTGTCTTTTGAGCCTGTTCTCTTCCATCTGAAGAATGTCATAAGACTTATGATGATAGAGAAAGGGAAGACTGCTTCTTTGCTTGATTTAAAGAATAGGACTTTTAAAAAACTATAAAATATCCATGAGATACATTTATTTTATATCCATAAGTGTTTTGTCTGCGTGTATGTGCATTATCACGTTAGTACCCAGAACTTACATAGATGAGAGGAGAGCATCAGATCTCCTTGAAACTAGAGTCATAGGTTTTTGTGAGTCAACATGTGGGTGCCAGGAACCAATCCATGTCCTCAGGAAGAGCAGGAAGAGCCCTAGTTTATCTCTAAATACCTGAAAGAATATACCTTTTTCTTTCTAGATTCCAAATAATTTAATTATTTTCAAGTCTTCTATGTGGTTAAAAGTTAATTATTAATTTGTGTTTCTTTAGTAATATGTTCAACTGAGAAAAGCCTTCTGTGGAAGCTGTGATATCAGCATTTGGGAGATTGAGGCAAGTTCCAAATAAGCTTGCATTGTCAAATAAAGTACAATTCAGAAAACACTGTTATCTGTTTTACAGCAATGGTGTGCTGAATTGATGAGTTCTTGTAAAGTTACTGCCAATGACCATGTCAGAGGAGCAGCAGATGGCAATTGTAGTTCGAGGTGTCAGCCTACCAGGAGGGAAACCCCTGATGGGTGAATCTTGGATAGGGAAGGCCCCAAAACCACAGACTCCAGAATGTCTTTTGCTTCTGCTGTGCCTGTGGTGATAATGTGTTCCCCCAATATATTGTGCAGCCTAATAAACTTATGTGAGGTCAGAGAACAGAACAGCCACTAGATAAACATAGAGGCCAGAAAATAGTGGTACACACACCTTTAATCCTAGCATTCTGGAGGCAGAGATCCATCTGGATCTCTGTGAGTTCAAAGCCACCCTGGAAACAGACAGGCATGGTGACACACGCCTCTAATCCCAGGAAGTGATGGCAGGAAGCAAAAAAGTGTAAAAGGCATGAAAACCAGGAACTAGAGCCTGGTTAGACTTTTAGGCTTTTGAGCAGCAGTTCAGCTGAGATTCATTCTGGATGAGGACTCAGAGGCTTCCAGTCTGAGGAAACAGGATCAGCTGAGGAACTGTCAAGGTGAGGAAGCTGTGGCTTGTTCTGCTTCTCTGATCTTCCAGCATTCACCCCAATACCTGGCTCTAGGTTTGTTTTTATTAATAAGATCTTTTAAGATTCATGCTACATGTGCCTTTACATATTTGCAGCTGCTATCTTTCTCTGGTATCTGACATGGTGTGAAGAAGTGCAGGGAAATCCTCACTGCCTGTAGTGTAGTGTTTTTATTTCATGGAAACATCCTGTTCTACTGGGCATTTTTACTTGTGGATTATTATGAAGACAATTTCTTCCTAAGCTGTACTGGCTAATTGATAATATTAATGTTATTTTGAATAGAATTTCGATGGTTAAAAATATAAACAAGGTAGTGTTATACAGCTAGAACACATGAGTATCTATTGAGGAGCCATATAGAATGTGGCTTGGATTAATGATTAAGGATAACAACTGAGTCCCAGGAGCTAGGCTGGCTCGAATTCTTTTAACCTTAATGTTGGGAGATGTATTCACAGGTTTTGGAGTGCACCATAAATGAAATAAAGTTTTGAAAGTAACTTAAAGTTAGACTAAGATGTTTTTGTTAAATAGCTTTTAGATGAAAAGCCAAGAAGACAATATAAAGTTTTAGAAAGGCTCATAGTTGAATGAGGAACTTGTTGAGGTTGGGGAATAAGAACACAGCAGCTTAATTATTATTGGTTAATGACCAAAGGTGATGATTAATACCTTATATTCATTTCTGCCCTCAATCTCCTGAATATATATATATATATATATATATATATACATTTATATGTATATTGCTTAGGTAAGAATGTACGTGTGTTTTTGGGATAATTTGTTTTTCACCTGTAATACATAAAATGTTTAATCATGTAAGGGATATGGAAAACATGATGTTATTTTACTTGTATTCATTGTGATCATTCACTTGAAAAACAGACTGCAACAACATTGTAATTTTTATATTGGCTGAAAGATTTTGCTGGGGTATATAAACTGTAAGGGAAAGAATAAAGTTAGAGTTAAAATGAGTTAGAAGGAAAACATCAAGAATGAGAAAATGAGGAGGAGAACACCAAGAGAGTTAGAAGGAGAAGGAAAACATCAAGAAAGACAGAAGGGACATCTTTGGATAGAGATAAGAAAAGAGAATATAGAACACAGAATGAAGAATAGAGAAGAATAAAGAAAGAAACCATCAAGATTGTGTGATTGTCCTTTTCCCCTAACCCCCTCAGATACAAAAAAATCATAATATGCTCTGACTCTGTGGATTCCCTTTGAGCCTTGTGCTACTGGAGACTGGTTCCCAAGGCAGCAATAATTACAACAGCAAATCAATGCAATTTGTCCTTAAAAATGGGGGACAAATCCTGTACTTAAATAACAGTACTGTACAATATATAAGCCCATGTACTAATATTCATCACCCAGCACCTCCCAATGTTAATAGCTTCAGAAACCATTGTATAACATGAAAACTAGAAAATTAACTTTAGTACATATGTTATTTGAATGTATTCTAAAAATACATTTTGTAAACTCAAGAAAGAAAATTTTATACAAATCATTGGATATAGTAAACTTTCCAAAATACAATTCACAAGGAAATATTTCAGCAAACTCCTTAAAAAAACCTGAATCTTTAGGTAATTTAAAATTTAATTTTGATTGTGGTCTTATGTACAATTGTTTAATATATCACTTTAAATGTTTTATTTCCTATTTCATATTTTTATGTATTTTTCCAGTCTCATATGCATGGCTCTATTCTGTGATCTTTGCTTGAGTGCTCTAATTCTCACTTTAAAAAATATTCATATGGTGATGTCTCAATAATCTACATCTCTATCTCATCCTGAATTCCTGTGCTGTACATCTCCCACCTTCCCACTTTAGTTAAGTATATTAGAGCTCCCTTCTGCCAGAGAACTATTTCTGTTTTTATTTTACCTTCTTAACCAACTAAACTTCATTTTATAATTAACCATTAGTTTTATGACATTTTAGGCAATTACCCTAAGTACTTTGGTCTAGTAATTATTCTATTTCTTTCCATTGCTGTATCTTTTTTATTCCTTTTTTATTATCTAAACTTTTTTTCATTTATTTTACATACTGACCACGGTTTCCCTTCCCTCTTCTCCCATTCTCCCCCCCAACTCCCCTCTATCTCCCTCCCCATCCACTCCTCTCCCCTCTCCTCTCAGAAAGGGTAGGCCTTCCATGGGCATCAACAAAGCATGGCACATAAAGTTGATACAGGACAAGTAGCTGTATCCAAGCTTAGCTTAGAATCATTCATACTCTATCTATAACAGGCTTTTCAAACTCTACTTCATTCCTACAGTAATAGTCTTATTTTATCCCCTATCATTTTGTTTGTTCTGAAAAATTGATAAAGGATTCACTGGCTACTCTTCATTAACTAATCTCTAAAAGCAGAGATTTTCTCTAAAATAATTATGACAACATAACTGATCTAACTCAATAAATACAATAGCAAATACTTCCAACTGACTATATACTGATGTCCAAACCTTTAGTTTAATGTGTATAGGCTTTTGCAATTCTATCCTAGCAAGTGATACTTTTACCTTGTTTCCACTTCTGCAAACTAAATTCCTGCTGGTTTGGATTTCTTCAAAAATGCCAGGTCCTTTCATATTTATGTTTTACCTACATGTTTCCAATGACAGCATAGTATATGGTCATTGTACAGTATCAACATTGGGAAACTCACATTGGCACTCATGACATTCAATATGGAATATTTTTTATTTCCTTATTGTGTGTTCTTACCTCAAGACCCAGGTTGTTATACCATGCAGTCTCATAAGGCTTACCCAAAATACATATTTTTTGCCTTTTCTGTTCTTCCAAGGACTTTATCTGTTTTGTTGTATGTTTCTTCCCATTATTTTGTACACTTTATTTTTAAAATATTTTTTGAAATAAAATATAATTATATCATTTCCTGCTTTCGCTTTGCTCCCTCTGATCCTATGATCCACAGCTGTTTTCTTGAGTAGGATATATAGGTGTGTATCATATATCAGACATATCATACATATATATATATATATTACTTTCTTATAGCAGAGAATTTTCTTAGCTTTGAATCTACAGTATTTCAAATCATGAATAAACTTCAATTGAAGTTCAATAGATAAAGAGAAAATATGTACTTTTTTACTAACAGGTAAAAATGTGATATATATATATATGTATGTATATATAATATAATTGCTTATGAACATGCAAATTGATTAATTTTGCTTCTTTTTTCAGCTATTCACTTTCAAAGACAATAGGATGATATGCTTACCTTAGTATGCAAAAGTAATTTTTTAAGCAAAAGTAATTTAAAAATGAACTATCCATGGGCTGGCCACATGTCTTTAAGGTTAAGACATTTGCCACCAAGCCTGGGGAACTGAGTCAGATCCCCAGAAGCCACATGGTGGAAAGAGAAATAACCTGGCCTCAACATACACAACATGACACGACACATGGTCTACTCTACATAAATAAGTAAATGTAATACAGAATTTTAAAAGTATTATGCAGTCCCTGTGTGATATAATTTGTCTCTTCAAATTTGCATTTCATGACTGTCTTAGTTTAATGTTCCTATTGCTATAAATAGACACCCTGACCATGGCAACTCTTACAAACTAAAATATTTGATTGGGGCTGACTTATAGTTCAGAGGTTTAGTTCATTATCATCATGATGGGAAGTATGGTGGCATGTAGCAGAACTGGTGCTGAGGGAAGGAGCTGAGAGTTCTACATCTTGATCCATAGGCAGCAGGAAAAGACTTAAGACATTGGGCCTGGCTTGAGCATCTGAAACCACAAAACCAGTCCCCAGTGACATACTTCCTCCAACAAGGCCACACCTCCTAATATTGCCACTCCCTTTGAATCTATCAGGGCCATTTTCTTTCATACCACCACAATGGCCATTTATTAAGCCACCTTTTAGTTTTGCTTTTATTGGTTAATAAAATACTTATCAATTTAGCTTTAGGTATGTTTTGGTGTCATTGATATGATGGTTAAATATAAATTATTAGCTAATTAAGGATCAACTGATTAAATTTTGTCAATTGTAAATATTTATAGGTGATTAATTCTTAACACTATTATATCCCTGATGTTTCTCAGGAGCTTTTCTTTTTCTACTGATAAAAGTAAGCACTGTATTTTAAGTTGATTTAACTCAGAACTAGAACAATGCTAAGAAAAGATTTTATATGTTGATTGTTCACATAATAGATTTAAGAGATAATATCAAGAAAGGAGAACACAACTGTGGATAAAGTTTTTCTGTTGCAAAATACTACAAAGAGCTATTGAAGAGGTTAACCATTTTGGGAGCAATTACAAGCTTCTATGAAAACTGTGTTTAAATTATTTAACCTACTATCTCATGTAGGAAATAGAAAATACTGAAAGTTTTTAATGGAAGAATTTAAAAACTACTATAAATCACACACACATCTAGCTTTTTTACCATATTTACTGAAATTACATGTTTACAACTGTATCTGATAATTATTATATAAATATACACATGACCAACCACAAATGTATATATATATATATACATTTGTGCAGTTGATGTATTAGTAGAAAATTTTGGTCTGTAATTTGTTTATATAAACATACCTTTATGACTATAATGCTCTGCACAGTCCATGAGAGCTATCAAATATAGTCTCCACTAAGTTTTAGACTAATCTACCATAATCATAAAATTAATTTTATTGAGACATAAAAGCATAGCTCTGTAAACACAGAAATAAACACTAACACTTCTGATTCTATTTGTTACTCGAATAATGACCTTTACTCTTGGTTGTGTAGCATAGTGGAATAACCCATGTCCCAATAAAGAACTGGCTAATAACATATTACTAGAAGATAAATTATTAGAAAGATTAAACTAAAGTTTTATTGGCAAAGTATTATGAATATCATGGGGATGAAAAGGGTGAGTAATAATAGTCACCGTGATTAAGAAATAGCAGAAAATTAACAAAAAATATGAAAGGAGACTAAAAAAATGCAATTATGATTTAGGTTCAGTTAATGCCGACCAGCTTAACAAATGACTAAATCATAAGATCAAACTAAATGTTAGCCTAAAGTATTTAATGACACTAGCTCCCTTTTATTTTTTTTTTACCTTTGCTCTTAATTTCTGTCATTGATTACCATTCTGCTTCTGGCTATAGTTCATGACATTGATTTTAACCCACCAAAGTTCCTTTTACCAGGTATCTTAGAGTCTGTCATTTTTCTAATATCAAAGATTGTTTACTCAGTGCTAATATTCAAATTGAAGTTGTTAGTGTGTGTTGGATATGGAGTGGACATCCCAAATTCAGAATTCTAAGTGCTTGTTTTCATACAGTGAACAATACTAAGTCCATGTGGTTAATGAGGTCTTGATTTAAAGGGTTTGCAAATGAATTTCTTTTGTTTTATATTCACTAACGAAGTACATGATTATTTGCAAAGTCTATAAAGACACTATAGGATGCACTGAAATAAAAAAGCATAACATTTCAGACTCCTTTTCTACCTTTTGATTATAATCATGATTTAGCAAATCCCTTCTCTATTGTTATCTAGTGTTAAAAAATGTTAGAATATCAAAAACTACATCCATTGCATTATCATTAAACAAAGCATTAGGTTTTCGGCAATTTCAATAATTTCTTAAGGTCATTTTTCTAAATGAATGTGAACTTGTTAGTTTTTACAGTTTAAATGACTTTTCCATCATGTTTTTAGCTGAGCATTTAGTTTTGCTCGAGGCAAATCAATGCAAAATCATCTACTGAAATGTAAAATTTTTTCTATATACATTCATGAGAGACTAGTTTGAAACACACTTGATTTGGTAGACTATAAAATCAAATGGTTATCATAAGGGTTATGCTCCTTTGTTCCTCCAAAAACATATTCTGCTTATTACATTTGAATGCAGACTAATTTTTCAAAATCAATAGCTTTGGAATGATTTTTGAAATATTCAAATAAGAGAATCTCTTCTTAAAGTGGGAAACTTACTTTAAAATCAAGACCTAATTATGAATGTAAAACTAATTCACTTTTAAGCTTACCATATCTTTTGAACATTAAGGAAAAATGTTTACCTAAATTTAGACTTAAGTGGAAAACAAAATGATTCAATTTATTTTTATACTTCCACAATTTAAGATAGCATATTACGACTCAAATTCACAGTGAGACTCAGTCATAAAAGGAATGCTGAAGAGGGAAGCTTAAAAATGAACATAAACAGAAGAAGTAATTCAGTGTCAGGAATAGAGAAATGCGTGTATCCAAATAAAGCAGGCCAATGTCCTCTGTTATAAAATGTGACTTCATTCCTTCATTTGCTGCTGTTTATCACAGACCTATATATCTTCATTTTGTAGACTGTCACCTCAGTAGTCACAGGATAATAATGACATTTTAAGATGCCTAAAATTAATTCTAGACACTGTTTTAATTATTTAAGATGTTGATTTAATTAATCTTTACAACAGTCTTATGAAACAGATAGTATTTGGTCCTAATTTTTTTAGATATGGAAATTGATGCATAGAAAGATTTTTCTGTCTTAGCATTTGAAATTGAACCTAACTTAGGATTTTAACAAAAGAAGAATGTTTTTAGAGACATCAGAGGAGACCAGTAGATATTGCGTTACAGAATTATTCAGAGTGTAGCCACGAATTTGCTGGTGAATATATCAAGAAATTTACACACATGAAAATTCAGCCATGCTTCTTGGAATTAATATTTGGAGGCCATATGTAGTATATACACATGGAATTTTCTTGTTTCTTTGTGTTGTTGATTTTTATGTTGCAGGGAGGGGGAAGAGATTGTCTTCAGTATAATAGTTTCTAACCCATGTTTCTTTTGGGGAAGCAGTTCAATTTTGTTGAGGGTTTGGAAGATGGCTCAGTGAATAAAGTGCTTGATGTGCACCATTGAAGACACAATTTTGCATCCTCAGGAACCAGATGAATCTGTATTCTGAGTACTGTGGTGGAGGTTAGTTGGTCAACTAGTCTAGCTGAAATGGGGAGCTCCATGTTCAGTGAGTGAGAAAACCTGTCTCAAACATATGCTAAAGAGCAAGAGAAACTGGCTTGAGTGTCTTCTGTCTTCCACAAAGCACATATAGACATGTGTACCTCCACAAAATGTGGATACAATGCACACCCACAAACACATAAGCACAATGTTTGATTGATAGCTTACTTTAGAAGGGATGAGGGTGGAGTTAGGCTCAAAGGAGGTTCATGTGGAAACTAAAATAGTGATCATTAACTAAAGTCCATTTAATGAGTTTTGAGTCTTTATGGAGCCATGTGTAGATTGATATAAGCTAATAACATACAGGTGAAATTAGCCTATTGGAATTAGGTATGCCAACAAACACTTAAAATAGCATTAGATGTAAGAAGGTGCCATGAGACTCCAAAAGAAAGACTGAATTGGAGTTACAGGAAAGAAGAGAAAAAGAATATGCAAGTAGATATTATAAAAATGCTCTCTTATTTATACTTTAATAGTGATTCTATGAAAGCTTCAGAGCCAAACTAAAGTTATATCTTCCCCCAAATTTATCTTGCAATGCATTTATCTTTCTATTTTTATGCTGTCTGAAATAATTATTGGCCAATTAACATCAGCTCACACTGTGTCTTAGAAAGACTAGTTAACAAAACATAAGATTTAACTAAAAGGTCCTTTCTTCAGAGAGGGCTTCTTGACTATTCTAGGTCAAGTAAGAGCCCCTAAGACATCTTTTATTCCTTATCTTGTTTTTTCATCATGTGTATCACTGTCAGAACTACCTTATTTATGTGCTTATTATCCATTATCTTCTTCAGAAGCATGACATTTTAAGTACATTCAATTTTCTCCATAATATGATATATCTTACCCATCATATGTGCTCAATACAAAATCATATGTTGCTATAAACTATAAAGTACTCAACATTGTATTGCTATTCATTAATTCAGTCAAACTCAAATTGATGAACTGTCATTTACCTTCATTTTTACTAATTTCTTCTTGTTCTTAGTGCTTCTTTTAATTTCATAGTTTGTTTTTTGAATTTATTAATATAAAATTATAATATAATTAATCAATTTTAATTGTGAAGTTTAATAGGTTTGACAAACATACACACTAGAATAAGCACCAAGCCAGTTACTCTCTTTTGCAATCAGTTGCTCCCATCCTTAGATGTAAAAATAAAAGTGACAGTGAGTGTAGGTAGAGTTTTCCTGTCCCAATTGCCTGCTCCCAAATAACCAGCAGCTGCTTCTCCAATAACTGACTCCAAGACTTAATATAAATTACAAATACTCAGCTAATAGCTCAAGCTTGTTGCTAGCTAGCTCTATGTGTTACTTCAAGGCTCGTGACTTTTACCTCTATCCCATTTTGTGTATCCAACTAGTTCTTCATCTGGTTGGTGACTCTTCTCGCTCTGCCCTTCCTCATCCCATCTTCTCAGTTTTGCTTTCCTGCCTCTCTTTATCCTGTTCAGTTATTGGCCAGTCAGCTTGTTTATTAACCAATCATAGTGACATATATTCACACAGTGTACAGAAGGTTTATTCCACAGTGAGATGTTTTCCATAATTAGATATTAACTTTATTCCTTCTGATCTTCAATTTAGGAGAGGAGGATGCCAGGGGCCAGGCACCCAGCTACACAACCAGACATGGTATAAGAAGTAAAGAAAGATATTTAGAATAGAGAAAGGTAAAAAGCCCAGAGACAAAATGTAGAAGAAGAAAAATGGGGTAATTTAAGATAGAAAAGCTGGCTAGAAAGAATCCAAGCTAAGGCCAGTCATTCATAAGTAAGGGTAAGTCTCTGTGTATTTATTTGGGAGCTGGGTGGTGAGCCCCCAAAGAGTAAACAAAAACAAACAAACAAACAAAAAACTACAAAACTTACTCTGAAAATGCTTGGACTATTTTATGTGCTAACAGCAATATGTGAAACTCCATCTGTTCTACATTGTCACTACTATATTATATGACTAGATTTTAATTTTTACACACTCTTGTTCATTCTAGTGCATGAATAATAATACCACATTGTGATTTTGATTTCATTTTTTTCTAAAGAACAAAGATGTTCAATATCTTTTCATGTGCTTATTGCTCATTCAAACCTCATCTTAATTTGGAAGAAATCTGTTCAAATAATTGCCTTTTAAATCACCAGACTGTTTCTGTAGGACATAAAATAATGCTTCTCCAAGTTGTCTATATCCTAATCCTGAAAATCCATAAATACTTTATATTACAAACAGGTTGTCAAATGTGATTAAGTCAAACACTTTAACTTTTGCAAATTAGTTTAAATTTTTCCAAATGTGCCAATTTAGTCATGGTCCTTATAACATGAAGAGGATCAGTATTAGAGAAGCTGTGATCATAGAGGCAGTGATGGAGGCATAGATTATGTGGAGAAGCTCTATAGATAGCCTTAAATATGAGGAAAGTGCCCCTAACTCATAATAATTATACATATTTATGAGGTACAATATCTTATTTCAATATGAATATGGAATGTATAATGATCAGATCAAGGTAACTGGTATTTCCATTGTTTCAAACATTAATTTTATTTATATTGAGTACATTTTAAGTCTGTGATACCAACTATTTTGAAATATGTAATTGATTATTGTCAAGCACAGTTATCCTACAATATTATAGAATATTAGAAACTCTTATGCCTGTCCAATTGTTCCTTTGTAGACATTAAACACCTAGTTTTCTTTCTATTTTGGGATATATTGTTAGTTCTTTGAAAGTTTTGTACTTTGTATTTTGATCATATTCACCCCCTAGTTCTTCACATATTCACCTTACTTCCCTACCCATTCTGCTTTGTGTTTTTGATTTTGAAAACCCATTCAAACCAATTTGTGTTGCTCAAATTTCAAATGTTCTGAGATGTGTAGTTTTCCACTGGAGTACAGTTGATTGATCAGTGGCTACAATCTTAAAGACATCTGGATCTCCTCTCCAAGCAGCTAGCAATTGCCAACAGTTCCATGGCTAGGTGTCTTAGGGTTCCTATTCTTTTTTTTTTTTTTTTTTGGTTTTTCAAGACAGGGTTTCTCTGTAGTTTTGTGCCTTTCCTGAAACTCACTTTGTAGACCAGCCTGGCCTCAAACTCACAGAGATCGCCTGCCTCTGCCTCCCGAGTGCTGGGATTAAAGGCATGCGCCACCACCGCCCAGCAGGGTTCCTATTTCTAATAAAACACCCTGACCAAAAGTAACTTTGGATGGAAATGGTTTATTTAGCTTGTAGTCCCACATCAAAGTCCATAATCAAAGGAAGTGAGAAGGAATTCAAGGTAGGAATCTGGAAGCAGAAACTAAATTATGGGCTATGAAGGAATGTTCCTTACTAGCTTTCTCAGTCTGCTTTCTTATACAGTCCAGGACCACAAGCTAGTGTTGACACTGCCTACAGTGAGCTGGGCCCTCTCAGATCAATCATCAGCCAAGAAAATTCACTACAGACTTGTCCACAGGCCAATCTGATGAGGGCATTTTCTTTTTCTTTTTTTTTTTTTTTTTG
>CABHPQ010076837.1:12918-97980 GCA_902168405.1 Peromyscus aztecus
TTTTTTTTTTTTTTTTTTTTTTGAGAAAACAGGGTTTCTCTGTTTTCCAGTTTTGGTGCCTATCCTGGATCTTGCTCTGTAGACCGGGCTGGCCTCGAACTCACAAGATCCACCTGGCTCTGCCTCCCGAGTGCTAGGATTAAAAGCGTGTGCCACTGCCGCCTGGCTAAGGGCATTTTCTTGATTGAAATTACCTCTTTCCAAATGGCTCTGGCTTGTGTCAAGCTGACATAAAACTAGCTAGCATACTAGGGGTGGGATTTCATGACCAACTGATATTTCATCGCTGAGATTTGGTCTTTCTTGGATTTGCACATGTCTTGTGCATACTGTAGCAACTGCCCTGCTATGTTCAGAAGACATTCTTTGTTGTTATACACCACCTCTGTCTTTTATGTTCTTCACAACCCCTCAATGATCTCTGAGTACTAAATCAACCCCTAATGATTATTACCATCCCCATAAAACAATGTATCTCTTATCCTCTTCTGAAAAGTTTCTGTTTGTGGTAATGATTATGAACAGAATGAACAACAGCTGAACAAGGTGTAGAGAGTAAGAGACTGGAGGATTTTCAAATATGAATGGAACATATATAGTTCACCCCACCCTTCCAATCACTTCCTCTTTTTCTTGTGGAGCTTTAAAATTTTGGTTAAGTCTATTTTATTTTTTTTAGATTGTTTATGTTTTCCTTTTTATTTGCCACTTTTCTACTACTGGGATAAAACATCATAAACAAGGCACCTCATAGAAGAAAGAGCTTATTTTGACTTGTGGCTCCATATTGGTGGAGCAAAAGAATGGCAACATGTAGCAGCCATGGTGGGAGAACAGGAAGCTTAGGGCTCACATCTTGAAGCATGAGAATAAAGCAAGGATAGCAAACTACAAATGACCTGGGTCTTTAAACTTTCAAATCCTGCCTCCCAATGGCACACTTCCCCCAACAAGGCCACAACTCCCAACCCTCTCCAAATAGAACCATGAACTGGTACTACAAAGTACAAGATTTATGTTTAGCTTTATTATCCATTTTGAGTTTGTTTCTACATGCAATATGAAATAGTAAATGCACATAGCTAAATGTGGATATGTTCCAATAAAACGTTGTATTTGAACACTAAAACTTGATATATTTTTGTGTATCATAAAATAATCTTTTTTTCTAGAATTAGAATGTAAATATAGAAAATATTTTTTAATCATAGGCAATCCTAAAGTGCACGGCATGTTGCTATGGCATATGAGCCACAGTTAGAAAGGAGACTTTGTGAACAGTATCAAATTAGTTATACAACTCACAATTCTGCTTTCCAAGTTTGCTTTATAACGTAAAAGAAAAAGATGATTTTTCTTATTTAACTTACATATTTTCATTTCTGGTGGTTTTCATTCCTGCCTATCATGCTGACTTTCCAACAAGTACCCTCTCCATTCAAGAGAATTCCTTCAACATTTCTTTTAGTTCAAGTCTATAAGAAATATATTGTGTTAAAATTTTATGTATATGAAAATAACTTTAGTTTGCCATCATTCCTTAGATTAATTTTGTTTTATATAGAATACTCAATGGAGTTTTGATTTTGCTAGACATTTCTTGGAAGATCTCAGTTGAGTTTATTTTGGGCTCCATTGTTTCCAATTTCAGTAGATAACTAAATAAATTTTGCTGAAAATGTAACTTGTCATTTTTTAGAATTTCAAGTTTTTCTCTTCATCTTTAGTTTTTTAATAAGTATGTAATATGTATAAGGGTGGTACTATTAATTGCTTCTAGTGGACTTTGAGAATTGTGACTTTATATTTTTGTCAAATATGAAAATTTTGTAGTTTCAAATATTTTTGTTCTTAAATTTCTCTCCTCATTTTATGTCTCAAATTGCATGAATGTTAGAGATCTTGATGTCTCACAGTTCCTCAAGTTATTTGATGTTTTTATTTTCAACTTTTTTTGTCTTCTTAGTTTTTTGTATTGGATAATTTACATTTCTCTAGCAACAAATTCACTGATACTTTTTCTATCATTTGTTCTTGAGACTGTCAGCAAAGTTGTACATTTGAGATATTGTATACTTTAGTTTGAAGACTTCTATTTACAGTTTTTTCAGTTTTTAAATTCGGAGTTTTAATTTACTATAGGCCTAATATTTTGAGACCCAGAATACATTTGTAACAACGAATTTCAAATTCTTCTGTAGATCATTACAACAGTTAGACCACAAATATTTTTTTCATTTTAATGCTTTATTTTCTTAGTTCTTTGAGAATTTCACACTAGCATATATTTTGATCATATTCACCTTCTGTTCCTCCTCCTAACTTCCTCCAGATCCAGCCCTACCTCCCTATGCTCTCCCAAATTTGCATCTTTTCTTGTTATTAATAAGTCACTGAGACTAATTTTCCTACCTATAGAATCCTGGGTGTGGAGGACCTCCACTGGAGCTTGGTTGATCTACCAGGTGTCATACCCTTAAAGAAAAATCCTTCTCCCTCTCCAAGAAACCATCAAAGATCCATAGCCTCTCAGTTAGGAATAGGGACTCAGGAATCCCTTCCCCATCCAAGCTAGCATATTGACTGGCTTGCTCTTATGTAGGTCTATGCAGGCAATCATAGTTGCTATGAGTTCATGAGTACAGTGATCCTGTCATGTCTAGAAGACACTGCTTCACTCTGGCCCTACCCACAGCCTGGCTCTTAAAATATTCCTATCTTCTGAGATGGTCTCTGAGTCCTAGAGGGAAATAGATGATATGGATATATTCACTTGTGACTGAGCATTCCACACACACTTATTCTCTGCATTTTGACCACTAGTGAGATTCTCTTTTAATTATGTCTACTGTGCAAAGAAACTTTAGTGACAAGAGTTTGAGAGCTACTTTATTTTAGTTTATGGGTAGAGATACATGAGTTTAGAGGGCAGTTTTATACTATACCTATTTAACAAAATAACAGACCCAGAAGCTCACAAACCATGGATTACCAGGCAGATTTACAGACCCAGGCCTGCATTTCCTCAAGTGTAGTAGGCCGTAAATCTAACTAGACGGCAGTTGGTTACCCCCATGACATTCTTGCCATGATAGGTAAACAAGAACAATGACAATAGCCTGTGTTGTTTTGGGATTCTCTAGGACATCTCGTGGCCAATTTTTAAATCTTTTTTACACAGAAAGTGGGAATATGACCTCTGACTCTCCTCCTTTATGGATATAATCCCTCATTTTTCATACTAAACTTTGTATTTTATTTTGTAAATCCAGTGAAAATATGAATATTCTATCTGAATTTTATCTAAGAAACATAGTACAGATTGGATATTGTTTTTGATTCTTGAAGATTTGAAAACTAAGTGTGTATATCCAATAGATTATCATCTTCCAAATTTGAACTCTTCTCCTTAAAAATAATTTAAGTACATGTATTATTTTTTCAAAGCAATTTCTTTCTATTATAAAGTAAGTGCCTCAACTAAAGAGGTATTTCTGTTTCTATAAATTAAATTTTCTTCTGTAACAACATAACATGAATGTTAGTTTGTACATAATGATTTTACTTTCTACATAAAGTACAATGTAGGTGTGGAAAATTTGTTATATTCCTAAAAGAGCAGATCTAATGATCTTGGCTGCAAGTGTACAACAGTCTACTAGAAACAACAAGCAACTAGACTACTCAAATTCCAAATCAATGAATGCCTTTAAAGAAATAACTGGAAAGAGACTGAAATAGGTTCTAATAATATCTTTGCCTTGGGTTAGTATTGAAAAGTTTGATACTTTTTCTTGGTGGGCAGGTGGCATTTGGCAAAATACTTCAAATTCATTATTTTACAAATTCTATTTTACACATATAGTAAAATTTTAAGGAAGTTCTAATATTTGGAGAACAGTCATATGCAGTACAATAACAGTGTGCAACCAAAATCTCATTGGGCTTAATATGGATTAAGAAAATGAAATGAATAATTGCAAAAACTTCCAGGGTCAGTGAGTTATTCAGGATGGAACCGACTCCTGCAATTTGTTCTCTGATCTCCACACACACTATAGCACATGTGCCTCTGATTTCTCTCAAGAAATGAATATAGTAAAACTTTGTAAATAAAACAAACTTTTAGCCAGTCATTTGAGATTTAGAACCTATTTCAAAGAGTATGTAAATATATATTTTCTACATCCTTTTCTCAGCTTCCAGTAGTTTGCCACATTTTGCTTGCTAGTTAGATTGTCTAGATCAGATTGGCCTGTGGTCATGTTCATAAGTAATTGAATTGATTGATGATTCATGTGGAAGGGCTCAGCCCACTTATGGGCAGTTATATTAATCCCTAGACAGGTTGGCCTAGGCTAAATAGGAAAGCTAGTCAAGCTATCCTGAGAGCCAGCATGTAAGGAGCATTCTTATAGGGTTTCTGCCTTGAGTTTACATTATACTTTTCCCAATGATATATTGCTACTTGGAAGTATAAGCTGAAATAAAACTTTTCTTCCCCCAGGTTACTTTTCATCATAGTGTTTATTGCAGCAATAGGAAAGGAAACTAGAACACTGCTTTATGATATAAAATAAATCTTAAGAATTTTGGAGGCATCTCCAGTTTTGGCCTGTGTGCTGGCTAGTTTTATGTCAACTTGACACAAACTAAAGTCATCTGAGAGGAGGAAGCCTCAATTGAGAAAATACCTTCATACGATCAGGCTGTAGGCAAGAGCATTTTCTTAATTAGTGATTGACAGGGGAAGGCGCCCAGCCAGTTTTGAGTGGGGTCACCTCTGGGCTGATAGTCCTGGGTTCTGTAAGAAAGCAGGCTGAGCAAGCCATGAGCAGCAAGCCAGTAAGCAGCACTCCTCCATGGCCTCTGCACCAGCTATCATCTCTAGGTTCCTTCCCTGTTTGAGTTCTTGTCCTGACGTCCATTTATGATGAACAGTGTTGTAGAAGTGTAAGCCAAAGAAACCCTTCCTGCTGTGGGATGTCATTCTGTCTGCTCTGAATATGTGTTGCTCTGATTGGTTGATAAATAAAACACTGATTGGCTTGTAGCCAGGCAGGAAGTATAGGCGGGACAAGCAGAGAGGGGAATTCTGGGAAGAGGAATGCTGAGTCAAGAGTTGCCAGCCAGACACAGAGGAAGCAAGATGTGAAGGCAGAACTGAAAAAAGGTACCAAGCCACTTGGCTAAACATAGATAAGAATTATGGGTTAATTTAAGTGTAAGACCTAGTCAGTAATAAGCCTGAGCTAATGGCCCAAGCAGTTATAATTAATATAAGCCTCTGTGTGATTACTTGGGGGACATGAGAAGAGCTTTGTCCCTACCTCAGACCAGCCAGGACACAGGAAAGCTTCCAGTTTTACCTTTCTTCCTCAAGTTCCTTTTGGCCATGGTGTTTTCAACACAGCAATAGTAACCCTAACTAGGAAAGCTTTCTTCTTGTTTGTTACAAAATCTCCATGGAATTTCCCTTTAGGAGCCTTAGGGATTTTCTTCATCTCTTCATTCCTTGATCAAGGCTTCAGCCATGGTTATACACAGTACTTCATTCACTGATTCTCCTATAAAAATCTGAAGAGAATGTTTCACAATAAATTTGATTATTTTGTAAAAAATTTAGAGTAAGGGTGAAAGATAAAGGAGGATGCTGTCATTGATATGTCAAAGTATTTCTCCAGAGGGTAACATTCTTATGATTCTTGCATTGTAAAATATTATTATAGCTTGCCCCAGAGCATTTAAATGTCAGTAGTGATTCTAGTGTTTATGGGAAAATGAATATTCTCAAATATCTTTGGAGGTTAATAACTCCCTGGCATATGAATCACTGGTAACCTCTGTACTTGTCAACAATAGATCTTGAAGCATTATGTTTTTAAATAAATCAAATTCAATTAATTCTTACTGCAAAACATGTAATACTCATTACTCTATCTTTGTCCAAGAGGAAATGTCCACTTCTTTAACATAAACTCTTATTACCTATAAGGCAGAAGTGTTCCACATATTATTTAATTAATGGTCATTATTATTAGATTGACAATGAGCCATTTTGGTATAGAAAATCAATTAGCAATAATTTTGCAAAAATTTATTCCTCTTGTCTATTACAGGTAAAAGGAAAAAGTGAACAGTGAAATTTTAAATTCTTGCTTTGGTTGTCCGGATCCAAGATGGAGGCCGGCAACATTAATACATATGTTCTGAGGTTAAGTTTGCACCAAGGATAGATAGAAGGGTATATATTTGTTACTGGCCATCTTTTCTTTGCAACTCCTAGTACTTAGAGTTAAAAGTGGTTCAAAGATTCTCTAGGATTTCCAGATTCAGCAGGTCTGGATATTTAAATGCATAATCATTTAAGTATTGGGTCGTTTGCCTCCACATGTAATTTTTTTTCTTTGAGACAGGGTTTTTCTGTGTAGTTTTGCACTTTTCCTGGAACTCGCTTTGTAGACCAGGCTGGCCTCAAACTCATGGAGATCTGCCTGCCTCTGCCTCCCGAGTGTTGGGATTAAAGGCGTGTGCCCCCACCCGGCTAAAATTGTTACAAACCAAATATCCTCACAGAAAAACTTACTCAAATATTTCTAGTTTCACGGGGAAGTAAAACATTTCAACTTTGTATAAAAAGTCCAACTTTTCTAACTCCATTGCCAGGAAAGTAGCTCATGAGGCTGTTGCCTTTGCTGGAAGATAAACTAATCTGTCAGTGCTTTATCAGCCAACATTGGAACTATTGATGTTGGACAGCATGTATATGTTTTATAGTTCATATGATTTGATGTTAATAAGTATTGCTTTCTAAATTGCAATTCAATTCTGAACACAAATCCTCATGAATGTGAATAGTAAGGAAACAGGTTAAGAAGTGAAGCCCATTTCCTAGCCTCAAGTACTATGTGCATAAACAAGGAAGAAGTTATTTTTAATGATGAAAATCGAAGCTAATGAACATAACATTGGCAATTATTTTCAATAATTTCTTAGAATGAACTACAGCAACATCAAATAAGAAGAAAAAATGATATAATTCATCAAATTTAGAATAAAGACGAGTACATTTTCAAGCATGCTAAAAAATGATTGATGATTACATTCATTGCTTAAAAGACTTGTAATTCACTCCAATTTTGAAGTTACAATATAATAGGACAAACCATTATATCACAAAAAGATTGTAGAATGTGTATTCATTTTCTATTATTGCTACAACAAATTACCACAAACTTAGTGGCTTACAATAACACTTCTCTTTATTCCAAAATTCTGTAGGTTGGCAAACACTGTCAGACATCATTGTACTAAAAACAGTTGTTAGCAGAATGTCTTTACTTACTGAAAAATTTAGGAGACAACTCATTTATTAATTTACCTATTCCAGCTTCTAGAAAGCACCAGCATTTCTTCACTCCTGATGTCTCCCTTCATCTTCAAAGCCTTTAGTGTAACATCATCACACCTCTATCAGACTGACTCCTCACTTCCTTTATCACTTAGAAAGATTGCATCTATGTCTACCCAGATAACCCATGTTTACTTCTTTATTGAAGATTTCAGAATTAATCATATCTTCTTGCTTGCCTTTGATATGTAAGGAAATATATTCACCAGTGTGAAGGAATGAATATGAATATTCTTCAAATGGAATACTATTCCACTTACCACAGAATAAACAAAGCCAGATTTTATGGAAACTCTTTTCTTGTGGTGTTAATGTACCTCCATGGTGGATCATTTGCCTAGCATGTGCAAAATATTTAGATCAATTTCCATCACTGCAAAAGCAACAAAATGATATAAAGAATAATGTCTGCTCTTTAACTGTACTCTCATTTTCTTTTTAGAACTTTCAATATAATAAACTCTTTCCCATCCAAGGCACATTATTTTGAATTTTAAGTTTTCAATTAACATCTTAACAACCATGCAGGTGTATGGGCCACAGTGTGATATTTCAGCATATGTTTGTAATATATACTGGTCTAATCAAGGTAATTAGCATTTATTTTTTCTGATCATTCTTTATGATTGCAGTCATCTGGTTCCACAATTCTAGTTCTTCCTGAAACGTTTAAAAAGCCATCATGAGCTGGGCAGTGATGGCACACACCTTTAATCCCAGCACTCGGGAGGCAGAGGCAGGCTGATTTCTGTGAGTTCAAGACCAGCCTGGTCTACAGATCAAGATCCAGGAAAGGCACAAAGCTACATGGAGAAACCCTGTCTCAAAAAAACACAAAACAAAACAAAACAAACAAACAAACCAAAAAGGCCGTCATGATCTATAATCTCTCATACTGTGCCATGGAACACTGGAAGTTATTCCTCCCATCTAATTTAGTTTTAGTTCCTGTTACTCCAACTCTGTATCTTTCCTCCCACCTTTTCAGCAACTCGCAATTCTACATCCAAATTGAACTTTACAGCTTTAATATATAATTCAAAACAAGCAATATTTGTCATTATGTATTTTGCTTATTTCATTTAAAATAGGAATTTCCAGTCTTGCTTATTTTGCTTTAAGTGATAAGATATCTTTATTTTCATAGCAGAATAACATTCCTTTATACACACAGACATACACACAGCTTAGCTGTTATGAGTATGACCACAATAAGCATAAGAATACAGATTTCTCTATGAAATGCTGATTTCATTTTTTTTACATATCTGCAAGTGGAATGACTGGGTGATATGTCAGTTTTACAAAGAACTTTTACTCTTTTCTTCATAATGAATGGAGGAATTTATTTTCACATCCTTGGTATTTAAAAGTTTTCTTTCATTTACATCTTCACAAGTAGTTTTTCTTTCTTTTTAATTGTATGTACACAAATCTTTTGATACCAGTCATAGTTGCTTGGGTTAAATGATATGTCATTTTAGTATTAATTTCTATTTCCTCAATTGCTAATGATACTAACCATTGCTTCCAAATGCATTTGATAGTCACCTTTCTTCTTTAAGAAATATCTATTGATATCATCTGACCATTTAATTTTATTATTTCTTTTTATTTTGTTGAGGATTTTTTGTTTTTATATTCTGAATATGAGTACTATGTCAGATGGTTAGTAAACATTTTCTTTCTCTTTGAAAGTTGTCATTTTGCTCTATTGACTGTTTCCTTTTGTTCAATATAACCATATTTGTCTATTTTTCTTTGTGTTTCCAATGCTTTTGCAATCTTATAAAAACAACTGTTTAATTATGCCTTTGAATTTTTCTGTTTTGCTTTCATTCAGTATTTTCCTGGTTTCACATCTTAATTTAAGTATTAGGAACTTTATTTAAATTGAATTCCATACACAGTATATAAATAAGTATATACTGTGTATGTGTGTACATATATGTGCATCTCTCTCTCTCTCTCTCTCTCTCTCTCTCTCTCTCTCTCTCTCTCTTTCTCTCTCTCTCTGTGTGTGTGTGTGTGTGTGTTTGTTCAGATCTTATTTATACAACCATTGCTAAGAAAGACTGTTTTGTGGCATGTTTCCTGGTATTCTGGTTGTTTCATTCTTTCCACCCTATCTTCAAGATGTCCCCTACATCACAGATGTAGTAGCTGTGATGTAGATGTATCCATTGAGACAGGACTCTCCATGATCTGTTCATTACTATATTGGTTCCAGTTGTGATTTCCTGTAATTGTTCCATTCCTGTGAAAAGAAGATTTGTAGACAAATTTCTAAACAGTCTTATTAAGTAAGAAATACAGAGCCAAATACAGGGGTGAAAGCCGTAGAGATTAGAGAAATAGTGATAGCCACCAACTAACCTTAGCTCACCACATCGCTGTTGCTTCCCAATAGAACCAGCTTCTTCCTGTCTAACTTGTGCCTTTATTGCCTTGCTGTTATGCCTTCTCATTGGCTCTTAGCCCAGGTACCTCAATTCCTTGGCACTGCTTGTCTGTATAGAACTCCAGTTCTTTATGGTTGGTTCTGGGATTAAGGGCGTGTGTCACCATACTTGGCTGTGTCCTTGAATGCACAGAGACTCTGCCTGCCATGTGATTGGATTAAGGGCATGTGTCACCACCGCCTGAATTTTGTTTATGGCTGCCTATGTCCTCTGATCTCCAGGCAAACTGTATTTATAGACATAAAAATAAAATATCAACACATTTCAGCACAAATAAAATATCACCACAAAGATTCTTTAGTGAGAGGGTGATAGCTATACTCATCTGTGAGTATAAGGGTAGGACTTATAATATAAGGAATTATGCTTGTCTAGCAAAGTGGTGATAGCAGATTCCTTTCTAAATTCTATCACTTTACTAGTCCTGGGAAGCTGGCTAGATTTTACTACCAAACCTGATTTCCTCCCTGTAGAGTGGATCTTAAATCCTACTAGAGAGCTGTTGGTTGCCACAGCCATACTGGTACCACTTATTACATCTTTATGCATATTTTGCCATACTTATAGTTAATATAGTAATTAGAATTAAAATTCTCTGTAAGTTAAACAACATTTATGTCATGTCTAGGTTGAATGAGAATGTTTTCATGTCTTTTGAGATGTGATTTCTTCCTGAAATCAGTGTTTTGCAATTTTTCAAAAGCCAAATATTCTGAGTAAGACAGTAGAAGCTGAGGTCAATGTCCTTGGTGCCAGGAGATGTGCATGCTTTAGGAAAGCACCTGGTGTTAATTTGGAGAAACACTTGGCCATTATTTCTTCAGCTCTTTCTTCAGCTTCCTTCTGTCTCCCTTCTTCTATAGAATTCAGATCACTAGTAAGTAGTTCAGCAGTTCATGTTATTATAATTAGGAAATAGAACGGACTTGAAGCTTATTGTTGCTATGGTTACTCCTTGAGGGCCTGAGGCTGTAAATTCTTCTAGTGATACCTTGTGTTTAGAGTGGGAGCTGGATTTTAAGGAGGATTTATCAATGCTTGTTCCTCCCTTAGCCATTGCCTTTCCTTTATGCTGCTTCTTTGTGTCTCACTTCTGCAGTTTCTTATAATGGAGGCTGCAGGACTTCTTCCCATTTTTCTAACAGAACCCTAGCTTTAGGACAGTAGTGTTTCCATAGATCCTAGGGGAGGTGACTTGCTTCCCGTTACCTTCACCTAAGGCAGTGATTCTAAAACATGCATGCATTTTGCAGCCCACCCCAGAGGTAACAGGTTGTTGTTGTTTGTCTCCTCTCATTTCCTTTTCAATTCCCTAAGGACAATGGTGTCTGTTGGTCTTTTCTATCACTATGGCATGCAGTAAAAGTCTTTTGCTCTTAGGGCTCTCGGGAAAGAATGTCCCCATGAGTTTTGAACTGTTCTCTCAGTATCTACTGTGCCTCATTCCCATTTCTATAGTTCAAGTGAGACATTCTTGGGGCTTTAAAACTTTTTAGCAGATATCTGTTGAAGAGCGAAGAGAAACCCTGGCAGAGCATATATACTCTTCAGTTTGAAGTCCCAGAGGCTTTTATTTTGCAGGCTACTGTTAATTCTATATCAGGCTTCCAAAGAGAACCCACAGAGTTTGGAGGTTGCGTACTTCTCCAGTAAGTCAGTAACTTGTCTGGCTCTCCTGGCAGACATTTGTGTCTTTTTTGACTTTGGGTATGTTTTGAACTTCCCATGTTTAACATTCTGATGGCTTTAAGAAAAGTCGCAAATTTGCTGGGGTTTTTGGTTTTACTTCTTTGGAAAGTTGGGAGTGTAGCTCTTGTTAGCTGTCTATACACACACATTTATCCTTAGCAGAAATATGATTTTGAAATTGCTATTTTGAAGCAAAAGAAATCTTTTGCCTTTTGTAGTGTTAGAATTACTTTCCAAAATTTCATAGACAACTTTATGAGAAATACTTGAAGTACTTATCAAAATAGAAATTATCAGCCCACCCCAAACTTAATGACTCAATAGATCTGGAAGAGATGACCAAGAAAATGTACTTCAGTAAAAAGTCCCATATGAGTCTTATGTACTCAGAAGTGAGAGAATCTTGGTAGACAAATTAGATTTGAGAACATTCTTTAGACTCTCTCTTACATTTCCAGGTTTCTATTTTTTTTTTTTGGTTTTCTTGAATATCAAAGTGTTTCTGCCCATTAGGTTTCTTCTTAAAGAGGGCACAACATGAGTGTATCTCTTACCATAGAGTATTAGACATACAGTAGGTAAGAGTAAGCCATTATTAAAATAATAATGACCATTTCATTAATTTGTTAAGGAGGCACATTAAATTAGCATAAAATATAAAAAGATGTTCTTACAGTGATATGTTTTTCAGGGACAGAATTAGAAATAGAATCTGTTTTTCAAACACCAATATGGGGGTGAGGACTCAGGTAAGTTTTATTGGATTCATTGACAAGTCAGCTTATAGACATTTATCTGCAAAAGCAGAAAGAATTTCTTGAGGAAGTAATTGCCCAAAGTAAACTAACTAAACTGCCATTGTGAATGTCAGGAGATGAGGGCATCTGTTTTTTTGTTTTGTTTATTTTGGGTAGCACCAATGAAAACCAAGTTTATTACAACAAACTAGAATTTCCTGAATCTTTGAGTTAATTACTTGAAAGAACAGTATCACAAGAACTGTGTAGTCATATCAATACAAGTCAGTTCTCAAATTATGCTTCATTCATTCATTCACTAAGAAGAATATTGTGCCTGATGGGAGAAACAGAGTGTAGATCTGAAGCTTAAACAGTAAAGCTAATATTCTTGACTATTTCTAAAGTCACATAAACCTATGAAAAGTTAACTTCTTATATACAAAAAATGTTCATTTACACATGTAACTGATCTATATCACATCAAATTAAAAAATACAAAGAGTATATTTATGAATCTTTATTACCAAGTGGCAAAGGCATTTATTAGTTTATTGCCAACTCAGTGTTAGTAATGATCTTCTTTTTAAAAAAAATATTTTATAATTAAATTAATTTCACATATCAGCCACAGATTTTCCCGTCCTGCCTCCTGCCACCCCCCAACCCCCCTAACCCCCCTCATTCTCACCTCCTCCAAGGCAAGGTCTCCCCTGGGGAGTCAGCCCAGCCTGGCAGACTCAGCTGAGGCAGGTCCAGTCCCCTCCTCCCTACACCAAGGTTGAGCAAAGTGTCCCAGCATAGGCCCCAGGCTCCAAAAAGTCAGCCCATGCACCAAGGACAGGTCCAGGCTCCACTGCCTGGGGGCCTCCCAAACAGTTCAAGCTAATCAACTGTCTCACTTATCCAGAGAGCCTGGTCCAGTTCCATGGGAGCTCCACAGCCATTGGTTCACAGTTAATGCATTTCCACTAGCTTGGCTATTTGTCCCTGGGCTTTTTCCAATCATGGTCTCAATATCTCTTGCTCATACAATCCCTCCTCTCTTGCCAATTGGACTCCCAGAGGAGCTCCACCTGGGTCTAGGCCCAACAGTCCTAGAAAATGGGCTATAGAGCTAAACAGAGACTTCTCAACAGAAGAAGCTCAAATGGCTGAAAGACATTTAAGGAAATGCTCAACATCCTTAGTTATCAGGGAAATGCAAATCAAAATGACTCTGTAATACCATCTTATACCCGTCAGAATGGCTAAGATCAAAAACACTGAAGACAGCTTATGTTGGAGAGGATGTGGAGCAAGGGGAACACTCCTACACTGTTGGTGGGAATGCAAACTTTTACAGCCACTTTGGAAATCAATATGGTGCTTTCTTAGAAAATTGGGAATCAACCTCCCTCAAGACCCAGCTATAACATTCTTGGGCATATACCCAAGGAATGCTCAATCATACCACAAGGGCACATGCTCAACTGTGTTCATAGAAGCATTATTTGTAATAGCCAGAACCTGGAAACAACCTAGATGCCCTTCAATTGAAGAATGGATAAATAAAATGTGGTACATATACACAATGGAGTACTACTCAGCAGAGAAAAACAATGACATCGTGAGGTTTGCAGGCAAATGGATAGAACTAGAAAAAATCATCCTGAGTTAGGTAACCCAGACTCAGAAAGACAAACAAGGTATGTACTCACTCATAAGTGGATACTAGATGTATAGCAAAGGATAACCAGACTGCAACTCACAACTCTAGGGAGGCTACCTAGTAAAGAGGACCCTAAGAAAGACAGGGATTGCCCAACAACAGAGAAATGGATGAGATCTAGATGAGCAAACTGGGGGTGGGGTAGTAATGGAGGGCAAGGGTCAGGGGAAAGAGAGCTTATGGGAGTGGGAAGCCCAGCTGGATCAGGAGCAGAGTATGATAATAGGGAGGGAAATACTCTGATGAAAGTAACGATCTTCTTAAAATGGATTTGTACAACTGAACATCACCAAAAGGATATCATTTGACAAATAAAATATATATTCTTCCCTTCTAGAATCTAAGCAAAGAAGAATGAAGGTGATTTTATATTCATATTTTGGAACAATTTGGACCAAGATCATATCATGTTTCTGTCCTTGATATAGTCTCAGGTAAGGGCAGATCCTGACAATATTTTGCTCCCTTTCTAGGTCTGTCTTGTTCATTTAACATGAGACACACTTATAGAAACTAAAGTTATTACCTTCTATCAGGCTGTTTGTCATTTGTAGCACTAAGAAGTAGGAAATTTTGTGAAGAGAGAACTGCAGTACTTGTGCATGAACCAGTTAGTGAATGCACAATGATGTAGCATGGCATGTTTATTGGATTGGGGAGAAAGGAAATGTCCTAATGTGAAGAGAGCTAGTTCTTGTTTAAGGGACATTTTGGCTCAAATTTAACAAACATTTATTGAAATCTTATTATGGGCTAGACATGAACACCAACATTTTCTCATCTAATCTTGTTTGATCTCATTTGATCTTAGTAAATATATGAAGTAGGTAATATTTATTTTCATAATTAAAAGGGTGCAACTGGAAGTTTAGAAAGTTGAAGCAACCTGAATAAAGGAAGCCTGATTCTAGAACTATTTTTTTCTGTGATTATGATATGCTTCATCCCAATCAATAAAATCACATATTTGGTGTTTTTGTTTTCCCTTAATATGACATAAGCCATAGAAGATAGTGTTAAAAGTATAAAGCCCTCTGTTGTACCAACAAAACTTTCACATATGTTCTAAATGAAGTAGCTTAGTAATATGTATGCTAAGAATAGAATTATCTGAATAACACAGTGTCATTACCAGAAGAGTTTTAAAGATAGCTCCAGCATCATGAGTTTGGTGCCTTATCTCGCTGGAAGTTCAAGTTAGAGCATCATCTCCACAATACCCCTTCCAGAATTCATCAAGAATAGTTGGCTACCCAGTCTCTGAAGAACATAACTAGGCAAGTCTGCTTGGATCATAGATAAATGTAATTGATTAACCCCTCTTTTACTTTTAGTTTCTTTGAGATGATAGGTCTATTATTTTCAACTTTTCCCATTTCAAGCATTTTATGAAAATTCTTAAAAGTAAACCCTCATGGCTGTATTCTAATTTTTATAATTCCCAGCTGTTCATTCAGTTCCACCAATCAGCCCTAGATTCCAGTGATATATTAGATGCTCTTGTAAACAAGGAAATTTGACTCATGATCTGGTATTGAAAATGATAGTGTTCAGGTTTCACAGCATCCTATCTTTTTATTTTCTGGTAGGGTTAATGAAATGTTAATATTTCACATAATAGTAAATGGAAATGAATATTCATAACCATTCTTTACTTTTGTCAGATTTTTAGTTTGTATTTTCAGCTATTTTGCATTTAAGTAGAGTGTTGATTCATGACAACCCTTGAGTGTTACCTGGGCTAGCAAACACATGACTAAAAGAAGAAAATTATTCCATGTAAAATTCTTGTAAGAGTTTTCTTTACTGATTTCTTGTCTCTAACTACCCAATTAGCAATATCTGTTTGCTTCTGGTGCAAAGTGTTCAAACCCTCAAAGCTACCTTCATCATTTGATATTATTGTTTCTTTTCATATTGACAGAAACAAAAACAGCTTTAAGGTATGCTTTCAGCCTCTATCATTATGGCTAATTAGTTTTTTCCCCTCAGACTCATATTACTTCTAGCACTTTCTGCTGATTAAAAAGAGCTAAGAAAATTCACTGCATAATAATATCAAAGTTGAGGATGAAGCATTTTTGGTTTTCTATGTTTAGATATTCTATAACTTCCATATATTAATAACATAGATTACAAAACAGGTATTTTGAATGTAAATGATAGAAAGATTATGGTGTAAGCAATACAACTCTGCTCTTAAAAATAATAATATGGTATATATTGGAATACCATAAATAATTAAAAGAATGGAAATAAGAAGTGGAACATAGCTGATGGTTCTCTCCGCAACATACTCATTAGACTCTGCCAAACTTGTTCATATCTACTTATAGTAGTCCATAGGAAATACACATACAATAAACTCATCTATTTTCCCCAATTAGTACATATATATATATATATATATATATATATATATATATATATATATATATATATTATCTAAAAAATCATAGCTGTTTTTTGGATTGAAAAGAATGATTTATATTTTGAAAAACTTTAAAATACTTGAAAATTTTAGCTAAAAGAACAGTTATTTTGGTTGGTATTCAAAAACTGGGAGAAAGACTTAACACTAAATCATTAGTCATTGGCTATTAGCAATTAGTAACTGATGAATCACGCACATTGCTATCCATTTGAACCACTTGTTGACATGGGAAACCAAATATGTGAGAAAAAAGTGAATTTACAGAATTGAAATGTCAAATATTAAAATAATTTGGGGGTAATATATCACAAAAGACAACTTTGGCTTTTCTGTACATATCCTTAGAGCATACATTATCACTCTGAAGGTAACTCATTGGCATTTATTCCTAAAGTTCTCAAAAGTCACAGCTCACAAGGCAGTCCACAGAAGTCATTGTTGTCTGCTCAGAAGTAATTCAGTCATTGACAATGATCATTTTGTTGTAGTGGTTTAGGAAACATGCACAATGATATCAAATTATCTATACTCTGGGTTTAATTTTCAAATTTACTGTGTGACCCTGAACAATCTGCTTTTGTAAATATGAGGTCATAGGGAATGAGATATGCAGTATCTCAGTTGATGTGCTACTTAGGGATCAGAATGTACTCACACTATATTTAATTCTGTGATGATTGAATATGGTTTCAAGAAAAGTACCTAATTTGTTGATAGAGACTAAGTTTTGTTTTGTTGATAATTATTTCGCCCCCTTAAAGAGTTGTTTATTGGCAGTGAGCTGGAAGGTATGGCAGAATTAACATTCACAAACAACACCACACACCAGTCGCCAGGGCAGCAAGAGTGATGGGAAAGAGACTGACAGCCCCCTCTTCAATATCAAGTTGGTAGGCAGGGGTCTGGATTATTGATGGGGCAAAATTTGGCTAGTAGGCATGGTTAGAGAAGAATGAGTCACTGGCTGCAGCCTGGACTGACTACCTGGGGTATAATTTCCTTGATGAGTAAGGCTGTTGTCCATGGCTCATTTGATGTACTCCTCCTGGGCAGCCTTCAGGTTCTCCTTCCCCTTCCCCAAGGCTTTAGAGCAGAGGCCTGCAGGGCTTAGCCATAAGAGAATGTCTATGGATTTAGCAGCAGATACTTGTTGATAGCATTGAGGTTGATGGATTCCTCTTCCTCACTCTGCCCTCAACACCCCAGGAACAGCAGGAGGCACTGTTCAACAAAGTGTTTTGACATTTGCAATGGAAATCTCCTCATTGGAAAATCTCTGGGTACAAGCATGACCTGGGATGGCCATGTTGGGCTTCAGCAATGTGCTTTTCAGATAGATATGGTTGTCACTCAGAGTCTTGTAGATAGCAGCCAGTACCTTCTTAATTACATACTGACTGTACTTCAAGCCATGGTCCCTATCAGGGAGGATTTCAGGCTCCAGAATCGGTATATTGCCATTCTGCTGGAAGATGCTGGTGTAACAAACCAGCACATTGGCATTTTCAATGAATTCAAGGGTATATGGTCCCCAATCTTTAGCACAAAACGCTACTTGGCAAAGTCAGCTTCATTTTTCTTGTACTGAGCACAGCATTCAAACAGTGCATCCAGTCTTAGGTGGTGGTCTTACTATTCATTCCTGCCAGGGGCAGCACACTCTTATCTAACTTAATGCTCACAACACTGCCCATGAACTTGATAACTTGGGTGAAGGGACATCCATCATCTGCCTTCTGGTACAGTGTCTCATGGAAGAGGATCACCCCATCCCCTCACCCAATTCAGGGATTCTCATGGACATCAGAAGTCAGCAGCAGCTGGCAGTAGAAGCACCTATTCACCCTGGTGTTCTCAGTGCCAATGGACTGCAGTCACTTGACAATGCTTCCTGTAGACACACCTACAGCCAGGATGCCCTTTCCTAGAGCCACAATTTGGTGAGCAATGGATGTCAGCACCTTCTCCTCCAGGGTCAATGCTGGGTATGAGTAGGGCAAAGTGTCAGGGGCAGCATGTTCCTGGCACGGGAGAGGGTGGGTCTACTGGGTATGGCAGTGGGTAGGCGAAAGGATTGAGGGGCAAATGTTTCTAGGATCATTAGAATCCCATTCTGCCATGCTTTCTAAGAGAATGCAATCTATTCAGCTGGAGGGGGTTTGTTTTGACTATTATTAGAAGGAAACGTAACAAACAAGTGGGGATAAATTCCTTTACATTCCAAATGGGATCAAAATCCAGTCAGAAGAGATAAATGCTTACTAGAATTTTGTTGTTGTTATCATATTTATTATCATATTGCAGTATCTCAGTTGATGTGCTACTTAGGAATCAGGACGTACTCACACTATTACTGAGAGGAAAAGTGAAACCAAGTGTAATTTACTTGAGGCCTATTGAAGATGATCAAGGAACATTATGTATATACAGCATATATTTTACCCATGCAAAATAACTAAATATCTCACAGAAATCAAAATTATTGATTTGGCTATCAAGGATCACTGAAGAAATGGTTATCAATAATTTCATCAAAGTTTCAGATTCTGTCTTTTTCTCACCCAGTGATTGAACAGAGAAAAAAAGAAATACTAAAATAGTATCCTGAATGAAATGATTATGGGCTTAGCCAGTGGTTTTACAAGAGAGCTAAGAGACCAAAAAATATCCTTTGTGGATCCTTATTCTAACAGAAAATGAAAAGTAGACAAGACATTGAAAGAACTGATTATTAGTCCAAAAAGTGAAATTTGAAATAATAAATAAAGAATATTCCTATTGTAAAGATGAGAAAGGAGAATACTGGAAGTCTCCTGGGATGTCTTTTTGCACAATACAAAGAAGGAAGAAATAAAGAATGAATGGTTGAGTCTTTACTGCAGCAAATATGAATATACTTGCAACTCTTTTTTAAAAGTGGTTGTGGATATCCCTATGGATTAGTGTAATGTTCTGATTTTCAGGGTGATACTTGTAAAAAGGACATACTTATCATTGTAAATAGAAGTGCTAGAATAATGGTCATGAGAATTAGAAATGCAAAAGCCCAATTGCTCTCTCTATCAATCCTCTAGATTCTGTGAATGATTGTGCCCTCTGTGTATTCCCTAGTGCTTTGTCCAGGCCGATTTTAAATAGCTCCAGCAATAAATTTCTGCCATCTCTTCTGGGAAGCTATTCCACTACCTAATTAAATTTTTGAGTTGACAACTTTTCCTGACATTCAGACTAAATTTTCCCATGTTCAATTTCAACCTGCTATTCCCATTTCTGCAGCACATGCTTGTATCAGCCTATGTAATCCCCCTGCTTCCTCACTACCTACAGTTCTCAAGCCTGTCCCTAAATTTTACTAGCCTGTGGAAGTGAGTTCTTTTGAGAAAAATAATCATTACAAGATCAGTGGCTATACATGGCTTATTATAGACTTAAAAGCAGGTTTGTTTTGAAAACAAAGAGATGGGGTAGTGAGTAGAGATGCAGGATATTAATAGAATCCCAAGCCATTAAAGAAATTGAATCTCAGGACAGAAAAAAAATGGTGAACATTCTTCTCTCCTTCAGGGCTGATAAAATGTTCTACACATTTTAAAAGGAGAGGCACCACCCCCACCCCGACTTCTCTGGGCTTGCTTATCATACAGAGTTGTACTTTTCCCCCACAACTGTTAGAGGCAGGGAAAACAAACTTAACCTTAAAACCATGGTTATTTGTGAATGAGGTTGCTCAGGTTCTCTGTGTTCCTCCCACATCCGCTTCTTTTCTTTGCTATGATTGGACAGGGATCTAGGAAGTTCAGTCTGTGTTTTTCTTTAGGTTAGAATCAGTCCTTTTTTTTTTTTTTTTTTGGTTTTTCGAGACAGGGTTTCTCTGTGTAGCTTTGCGCCTTTCCTGGAACTCACAGAGATCCGCCTGCCTCTGCCTCCCGAGTGCTGGGATTAAAGGCGTGCACCACCACCGCCTGGCTGAATAAGTCCATTTTTAAGTAGGAACTCTGTCTCTGAGTTGTCATTGCTTCAATCAAGAGATGAGGTTTCAGTATTTCAACTTTGCTTATAAGCATGTAAAGATATATTGATGTTGTTTAGTTGTGATTTGTTATTTTCAGAGTAAACCAGTTGTGATGTGATTCATCTATGAGTTACCCTCTAGGAATGAGTCAAGAATTATACAGTGGAGTATTTTGGGTAATTTTTAAGCAAATAGGATAATTTCAGAGAAAATATATGCAAACTCCAGAGTGTTTTGGCAGAATGTGGGCAGAGAGATTTCTTACCATTATGGAAAATTGCCTGGTAGGCAAGACTCATATTAAACTTAGAATGTGTGAAATTTTAGCTAGAACATAGTTGTTGAATTCTTAAAATATGAGAGAGAGAGTATGCAGGAAATTGATTCTAAATAATATTTTTTTGAAGAACCACTATTTGGCTGTTTTTTCCAAGACTCGCCATTAGTATGTGCCGAATAGTATAAATAGTACAAAGGAAAATGCAGTCACACATATTATTGCTAACATTTCAGAAAATGTTTTACATCCAAACGAGATGTACCTCAGGCAATATCTATCTTTATTTATTATCTTACAGCAGTATGATTCATAAAAGAGTTAATCTGTGTATCCTGCACAAAATACTCACAATTCTTGTCCTCTTGAACATTCTATTGAGGATATAGCAAAAGTCGACATTAAAACCTTTAAGAAAAATTGTAATTGATATTCTAATGTCATATTGCTCTTAATGTTCCTAACTCTACATCACATGACTTTCACAGTTATTTAAAATATTGAAGAATACAAAAACAAGGAAATACAGAACTCAGGCGAAATACACAGAAAAAATGCCAGAATAGTAAAGATAAGTATTGAAGATGAGAATATTTAATATGCAAAATAAAAATAGCACAAATATTGTAATTGGCACATAAGAACATAAGATATAATGGGAACATTATTGTTCAGCTAGTAAGAAAGCTATAAGTCTGCAAAAAATAGATCAGGAAGTATTTTTATTCACAAAAGAAGCACAGTGTAGGTTAGTAGTTAAATCTCAAGGGCTGTAATCACTCAGACATTGGTGATATTAGTAATATAAATGTCCACTATACAAAGAGAGATGAGTGTCCTGCTCCTCAATTATATGATATGACAACAGTTCCAAACTGTGGGTAGGTGAGAGGAAGAATGAAGCAGTTGTGATTAATATGTTGAATTTGACATTACACTTTTTGCAGGGTTTTGTGGTCCTAAAAATACCCTGCAGCATCCTATGATTGAGACCATTGGAAAGATCTTGGGCAGTCTTTAGGACTTTCAATAACTTGTGTAATGATTTATGTTATCATATGCAAACAAATTTTAAATATTTAAATAACAAAGATTTTGATAAAACCTAACATAAACCTAAAAATGGAAAATGCAAAATAGAACAATGTGATTGAACAGAAAAGCAGTTGTGTAAATAATACATGCATGGTTTTAAAGATATGCCCATTAAATAGGAAAATTGAGAGATCTATAAAAAGCAGAAAGAACTGAAGACAGAGAGAAGAAACACACACACATACATATATAAACACATTATTGGATATGATATTCAAGGGTATGTAAACATTAATCAAATATATTTTTAATGTTGATATTTATCAAAAATAAAAATGAAACATTACTTGCACAAGGTCAAGCCAATTAGAAATTCCATCATGGGTTGTAGGGGGGGGGGCGTTTACCTGGCACTATCACTAGCTGAGGAGCTGTTGGTAGTTCATTGCTACCGGTGGAAGGAGTCATTTATCTTTGGGGTGTGGCCACTGATAGGTCACTAATATCCCAGATGGTCCAATATCTATGTGCATATGGGTAGCACTAATTGGATTCAATGGGTTATAAGAAATGAAAAAAGAGAGAGGGCTTGAAGTAGGTAAGGAGATGTGTTGGGAGTGTATGGACCTATATATATATTTAATGTGTGTGTGAAAATTTCAAAGAATACATTCTTTTTTTTAAAGTCAAAATCAATACATTATCAATAAAGCTATGTATATTGGCCCATGCATGTAATCTCTGTACTTTGGAGGTGAAAGGAAGAAGATTAGGAGTTCAAAGAAGACAGAGAAGGGCCAAATTCTTCTAGTCAAATCCCCTAGGACTAGCGTTACAAACAACTGTGATCTGCCCTATGGGTGATGAAAATCAAACCTGGGTCTTTTAGAAGAGCATCCATTGCTCTTAACCACTGAGAAATCTCTCCAATCACCAATAAAGGTTTCCTTAATGCATATCTAAACATTATTCAAAATCAGACTCTCAAAATTCTCTTCAAAGTTAATAATTTAAGGGAGGGTGGATGAGTGACAAGCACCAAGCCTGACAACCTGAGTTCATTCCTTGGAACCACCATGGTGCAAGGAATGAAGCTGCTTGGGAAACTCTACTTTTGCTTCCACGTGTGCACTGTGGCAGCAGACACACATGTACACATGCACACGCCCATGCACACATAAACACACAAATAAATATTAAAAAGTTGGAAAAAGATATATCATGTTAAGATTATGCCTAGCAAGGCTGTAATGATGGTATTAAAAAGGATAAGATCAGGAAGTATATTATATACTGTCAAAATAGTGATTGTAATCATAAAGCAAGTAGAAATGAGTGTGCATCAAACAAGATTTCAAAACACATTAAATAAAAAATTAAGAGATAGGTAGATTCATATTAATGGTCAAAGACTTGAAATTCCTCTTTTAAATGATATAACTGACAAACAGGAAATTAGGAAGCACAGAAGAATTAATACTTCCAACTAACAGAATCAAATTGACTTTTTATAGAGAAATCTACTTTTGAAAGGCCAAATAAGTGTTGTTTTCAAGTATACTTGGGACAGTCACTGCTGTAGATCATGATATGGTTTATAAACTAGACCTTAATCAATATAAAAGAAATGAAATAATCTAAAGTATTTTAGAATTATAATGAAATATGTCAATAACAAAATTCAAGGATTTAAAAAGTAATGCAAATTAAAAAGCATATAACTGAATAACCCATTTGTCAATAAAATGCTCAAGAAAAATTAAAACAAAATGAAAATAAAAGCACAAAAATGTCAAGAATTGAAAGATAACCAAAACAAGGCTTAGAAAAAAAGTTCTAGTGATGACAATTTAAGGGATTCCTGTGTGTCAGAACGTATTAGTCTCTGTGTCTATATGTATTTCTTGGACCTTTTTTGGTTCTTTTTCTTCTGTCTGTTTATTTTGTCCTATTCCAAAATGTTCGTTTGTGTTTTATCCTATCTTATTTTATTATCATTCTTTAGAGGGCTGTTTTTATGCCTAAGGAGAAACAGAAAGCATCTGGATGCAGACGAGAGGGGAGATGGGGAGGAATTAGGACTGGGGACAGGGCAAACCATAGTCAGAACATATTGTATGAAAAAAATTTAATTTTCAATTTAAAAAAGGTAGCCCTGGGAGCAGCAATACATTTTGGCTTCATTTAATGTATCCTGCAGAATTTATTTCCCCTTCCTGGAGGACCAGAAGTTTGTAGTCATCTCTGCAAAGATTCTGCATGCAGTAGAACATAGTTTCTAGTTTTCAAATAAGAAAGCTGCTACAGTACAGAAGCAAGAAGTGAGTCATGGCATGGTTGTAGTCTCAAAGAGAGTGACTGTTGGGGAGTGAGTCAGGAATGATTTCAGTTCCCAAAGCAAAGCACTTACTAGGGACATTCCATTTTTTACACTGGTGTGGTTTCACCTAAGAGTTATTACAAGGTTGGGAGGCAGTGCATATGCACACCTCTTAACCCCCGACCCTCTCCACACATACACATGAACAAGGAGAAAATGTTTAACAAACTAGTTTGGAATTTGAAACTGATGCCTTCTCTATTCATAGTACTTCCTAATTTTTAATGAAGTGGAATTTTTATATTTTAAAATAAACCCAAGTAATGTAAGTAATTATAACAAAATTGGTTGTAGTTTTTAAAATATTATAAATAAAATGTTCAAAGTGGAAAAGGCATATTCTTACTAAAAGAAATAAGCCTAATATAGACAAGAAATATAAGAATAACAGACCATGAAAGCTCGCACTGGGTGAAGTCGGGTGCTCATGACTCTTCAAAGTTGATATTATGTGGTGTTTCCACAAGCCTACAAGCCTGGGGTTTCCAGGATGGTCTTATTCCATTCCAATAGCTTCAATAAGTCCCATTGTGTGTGTATGTGGCGGGGGGGGGGTCTGGGGGAGTTTTGGCATGTCTCAAACTTGTTCCAACATTTCTGTTAGATGTCTATTAAGAACACTCTGTAGTGGTTCGTTTTCTGTGACAAGTATTTTTCTTGGTTCTGAAAGGTTTTTTTTTTGTTTTGTTTTGTTTTGTTTTTTTTTTATACATCCTTGAAACCTCATAGAGTTAGCCATGCTACCACATCATGTACACTGTTTACTTGAAAAGTTAGCTCCCTGAAGATACCACCAATACTCACATGTTGAGTTTTGTGGAGCAATGGCTTGTGCAAAGCATGCCCTTGACTGAGCCATAGCCAAATTGGCTGCAAAGTGCTATAAGAGAATGTTGGGGTGACCCAGGATTGAAAGCCTTTAGGTCCCATAAGTCACTAAATCGCTTGCTTTTAAGGGTTTGTCCTTCAGTGCCGTATCACTCTGAGTGCTTTAAATGACAACTTGTTTTTCTTACTATACAAATTAATCTTCTTTTCCTTTGCCACACTGTTTTTCTTCATAGACATGCTATTTAAATATTCCCCACATGGTTTTCCGTTTAGTTGTGAATACTGTACTTAAAATGCTTATGTCTTATAGCACTTTACTATATGCAGTAATTAAAGGCTGTGAATCATTCCAAATGTTGTCTGCAAAATACACTATTATCATTTCTGAATTGTACAATCCATAAAGTCTTAGGACGTTGACAAAATTGAGACATGTTTTAGGGACCTTTATAGTAATAATAGACTTTCCCACAGTTGTCAATAAGCTAATCTTCATTTTTAAATAAGACTTGATTAGCATATCCTTTACAACCGTATTTGTTCCAACATAGTACTCATGACTACTTCAGTATTATCTAAGAAGTACAAGTTTATCTCTATAGCTTTCTTCTCCTATGCCCTTATCAGAATTGCTCAAGGATCAATTCATGGTTTTATTGTTTGGGTTGAGAATGTCCCCTAAATTCTAATGTATTGAGTAGTAGTGATGTTCACATGTGGGCAATCTTAGGAACTAATTGAATGCTCTCACTGATTGCATTATTGTGTTTATTAACTAATATATTTATAATTTAATAGGCTATTGGGATGTTACGTCGGTGGGATCTGGTTGAAGGAAGACACTTCCTTGGAGTGTGCTTTTAGGTATTATGTCACATTTCCAGACCTTCGTTTTTCTTGGCTACAATGAATGAGACAAAAACAAAACTTTCCTTCTATAAGTAGTTTTTCTCAGGTATTTGGCCATAGTGACAGAATACTGACTTACACACATACTGAAAAGTGCATTTTCAACCATTCTCCTAAACAATGTTTCAGCTTCTACCCATGGATCTTTTCCAAGTGTTTCTATTAGGTATTTGTTATAGCAATAACTTTAGTCTTCTGTTTCACTTTTGAAATATGAATTGTCCTTCCATAATATATATTTGTTTCACACACTGTTGGAGGCTGGGAGCATATGACTAAAGCAATGGAATATTTATTGTCTGGGGAGGGTCTGGTTTCTACTTCTATATTGAGGCTGAGTGCTGCATTTGCTAGAGGAAAGGAATGTTTTGTTCACTCAAAGGTGGAATTGTAAGAGGATCAAGCTTTTGTAGCTAACCTTTTTGTATGGGTATCATTTTGTCTACATTTTTCCTTAGCATATATAAATTATAAAAAATAATTGTTTAGTTATGATATTTTCATATGTAAGCATACTGTATTTTGATCTTATTTACCATCCATTATTTGTTTAAGGTAGGACTAAGTATATTTCAAAAGGATATAGTTCCTAACATTGTTGCATTGAGAATAAAAATTTCAACACATTTTTGTAAGGCATAGTCACTCATTAACAAGCCTTTACCCCTAACCGTATAATACAGTTACCAGGAAATGAGTGTGAAAATAAATGGGAAAATGTGTCCATATATTAAAGATTTCTAAATATTTAAGCTTATTTTATAACACTGGGCTGGTCTCAACCTTAGTCAGAGAGGCTTCTCTCTTTTACAATAGACAGCAGTCAAGGTAGATATATAACTGGTCAATGTATAGAGAAAGAAGACTCAGTGCTCAGTTTTAAATGGGACATCTATATTAACAACCTTTACCACCAAGACATAGAAGTGTGGCTAGAGTTTTCCTGCCTGGCCCACGGTCAGGATAAATCTCTTTCACCTGCCAGTCCCACAGCCGCTCAGACCCAACCAAGTAAACACAGAGACTTATATTGCTTACAAACTGTATGGCTGTGGCAGGCTTCTTGCTAACTGTCCTTATAGCTTAAATTAATCCATTTCCATAAATCTATACCTTGCCACATGGCTCGTGGCTTACCGGCATCTTTACAAGCTGCTTGTCCTGGCAGTGGCTGGCAGTCAGTGACTCCTTCTGCCTTCCTGTTCTTTTAATTCTCTCTGTTAGCCCCGCCTATACTTCCTGCCTAGCCACTGCCAATCAGTGTTTTATTAGCAACACATTTGCCATACAGAATTTCCCACAGCATAAAAGCATTGCAGACAGGAGGTGGAAACAATGTAAGAGGTCAAGAATGAGGAGGGGTGCTGTGAAATGCTGCTGTCTGGACATGGCATGCGTGTGCCACTCATGAACTCATAGTGGCTGTGGCTGCCTGATCAAAAACTGCAAAAGATCAAAACAGCCAAAATTCTAGTGGAGATGGGGTGGATAATCTCCAGGATCGATCCCACACAGAGAAGTTATTGACAGTGGATAGTTTTTAGAGATGGAGAATTCTTCTTTAAGGTATTGCCACCAGTAGGTTTCACATGATCCAATGGATGACTCCATATCCATGCACATATGAATGAGATTAACTGGATTTATTCAGTTATCAAAAAGGCATGGAATAAGTTGGGAGGGAAGCCTGTTGGAGAAAACATGGAGAGAACTGGAAAAGGGATATATAAGGTAATATAAAGTAGATATATGATCATAATCATGTATGTAATTCACAAATATAAAGTAAAAATAAATATGTTTAAAAATTTGAAGACTTGATACTTTAAAGATAATGTGTCCCATACTAAACTACAGACTTCACATATTTCCATTCAAAGTGCCCCAAATTATGTGCAGAGAAAATTTGACTGATTCTAACATGCATATAGAAATGTAAATGAACTAGTATATGCAAAATAACAAAACAAGATTGAAGTCATAGCACACTATGCCCGTTTTTATGTAAAGAAAGAAAAAAAAGGAAGTATATTAATTGTTACAAGGACAGTTTTCCAATCAAATCACTGACAAAAGACATATCTGGAAAGTATAAAAATCTTACAAGAATAAACTATAAAGAAGCAATCTATTTTTCCAATGGTTAAAGAAGACTTCAAATGCTATTTCCAAGCTTCACCAAAGATGGTTTATGGATACTAAATGAGACTATTAAGAGATACTCAATATTATGCATAATTAAAATGGATATTATAGAAATAAGAGCAATTTTATGTCCTATCAGGGAAGCAAAGTGAACGAAACTATTCTATATCACTGGTTGATGATAAAATTATGAAATTACATTGGAAATAAAGATTTAGCAGTTTCTTACAAACTTAAATACTACATGACCTGGTAATTCTTCTCATGGCTATATACATGTAGGAAGCGACAACTTATCTTTACACAAACAATATGCATTCATGATTATAGAGATTTATCCATGATAGAATAAACTTAGATTTCCTTAAGCAGGAAAATAAATCAAACTGACAATTGTTCCAACAGACTATAACTTAGAAAAAAAATGCAATAAACTAATGACATAAATGACTTTGAAAAACCCACATATTATTATAGTAAAAGAAGAAAAAAATCATCAATTTCAAATGGATATGTGTACTCTGATTCAACTTACATGAGTTTGAAAGAAAAAACTATCATAACTGATTATTAAATATCATCAATTTTCTGATTGATGTCCTCTAGTATAACTAGGAAGATACCAAATATAATCATGCACTTTCTAGTCAAATCAGTTTTTTCTACTATTAATAAGAACTAGGGTGATTGCTTTGAACAGTACACCTGAAATAAACAATTTAAAAATCTGAAAGTTTTTTTTTTCCGATCATGTTTGTACTCCATTCTCAGTTGGATTCAGTAGGGTCTATAGTGAAGAGGAACATCATGTTCAGTCCATGCCATGGTGAGTGCTAGTCATCCTGTCACAGATGAGAAATGATAAGAGAAGAGGTCCAGGTTCCTAAGAGCATGTCTTTATGATGTAATTTCTCCCACTTGTTAATACATTCTCAAGGTCCCATCATATCCCCTCTCCCAATTTTACTGTAGGTTAGTGATCAGCCTATTAGCATATGGATCCTTTGGGTTCATGTAAGATGAAAATCATAACAAGGTGAGGGCGAAACACACATGAGTTATTTTTTTATACTTGAGTCCCGTTTCCAAGTTGTCTACTATGAATATGTAAATATTATAAATCCTAATATAAATGAAATGTAAAATTCTTCTCATCTCAGCCATTCAAACAAGGAGTACTTATTCTGCTCAATGTTAAGAATAGAGGATTCTGAAATTATAGAATTAATACATTATTAGTTCTTTTGTTACTAAAATGAAAATCAGTTCAATGAACACATTGCATAACAGGGTCTATGCAACTCAACAGAAAAAGAGATTTTAAAATGTTTGTGTAGTTCAGCATCACATTTGAAATTATCTTTTTTATTTAGATAAATTTGTAAGCTAATAAGTAGCATTGCAGAATGGAGGCTCTGGTTATATAGAAATTATAAAGTCAAACACAGGCATGGTTTCTCAAATGTTTAAATAATTCTTGAGTTGATCTGTTAACCAGTTTGTCAGAAAATACTAACTGCACTGTTATTTATTTTTGGATTTTGTATAATGTTCCCTAATATAACACTGAAATTGGAAAAACATATATATTTTAATGATCAAGTACAGTCTTTTATAAATACTATAAGTTAACTTAATTACAATATAGCTACACACTGGCATTAGAAATAGTTTCTTGCTTTTTTTACACTTTAAAACAAAAATTTTTGAGCAAAAATACTCTTAAAACTGAAATGAAAAATTCTAAGCACAATGCAGATTTTAAGATATCTTGAAAATAATTTCTTCCTATTTATTCCGTTCTCATGAACAAAAATAAATGTGAAGATTGTCAAAATTTTGACACTTAAAATCAGATCACTGTAGATTCATGAATAATTTTAAATTATTTTTTCTTGCAAAACATTTCTATTTATTCTTTGTCAACATCTGAAATCACACTTTCCTCCACCCTTTTCAGCAGACATTTTGTAAATAAGGACTCTTTCTGTTCTATTTCTAACCCTTTTTGAACTCCTATCTTCCCTACCGTGTATTAGAAACATTTCTGTATATAAGATTGTAAATGTGGCATTTACAAAATGTGACAAAGTTCATGGCCTTTTAAAGAAAGAGGGCAATTAGATGTATTCTGCTGTTCAAATTTCTGATCTTTTCAGCCAGACTTTTTTTCTATTCTTTCCATATTTTAACAAGTGTTTGTTCACTATCACTACGATTACAACTACTTTGAACTATTGAATTGACCTTTTATCTTATAAACATCAGTGTATCAGCTATTAAAATGCAATGAAAATTTGTCACTGCAATTCATCATGAAATTTACAGAAAATGTCTACGGAGAAATATGTTATTAATCACAACGGCAATTAGAGGTCTTTGTAGAATCAAGTCTACTGACAATGGCAAGTGCTCTGAAACTACTATAGCAAAAAGGAAAAGGAGTTCAGAGATTTAAGCTCACCAGGAAAAAATAAGAAAACACAGTTATGACAAGAAAGAAGTGTAAAGTAAATAAGTTTGATGTTTAGATTAAAAGATCAATTTTATCATACTTAAATGAGTTTAGAAGGAACTGAATATTTCTGATTTGTTAATGTGTGTCTGAATCTGATACAATTCACTTTTCTTCCAATTTTAATCTATGTCAGAACTATGCATTCAATTTCTCAAAGTAAACTTTTTCAGTTGTTCACTTCTTTCATATTTATCTTAGATAACTATAACAAGGAGAACTTATTAATTTACACTATCATATCAATAGTTCTCAGTATGGGAGATACACACACACACACACAAACACACACACACACACACACACACAGACACACACACCCATTATCAGATTTAGAATAGTAAGAAAAAGCTTGGTATTCTAGTTTCTTTTTTGTTGGTGTGATAAAAATTTTGGAGGAAAAGGTTTATTTCAGTGCACAGCTTCTAGGTCACAGTCTATCACCAATGGAAGTCAAGATAACTCAAAGCAGGAATTTTAAGCAGAATCCAAGGAGCAACACTGCTTCCTACCTTGCTCACTGGCTTTCTGATGCAGCTCAAGACCACTTGCCTAAGGATGGTGTTGGCCACTGTAGTCTGGGCCCTCCCATATCACTCATCAAACAAGACAATTATCTCACAAACTTGGTTACAGACCAGTCTGCTTAGTTGCTTCAATTGGGTTCTTTCTTCCCATGTGACTCTAAGTTGTGCCAACCTCAAAATAAAAATGTAATAGCTCTAGAGGTGTCAGATGTGCTGTTAAGTTGCTAGTGTGAGATTTCTCCAAATTCTTTATGTAGGCATTTAGTGCTATGAACTTTCCTCTTAGCACTGCTTTCATAATGTCCCATAAGATTGGGTATGTTATACATTCATTTTCATTGAATTCTAGGAAGTCTTTAATTTCTTTCTTTATTTCTACCATGACCCAGTAGTAATTCAGACTGTTCAGTTTCCATGAGTTTGTAGGCTTTCTGTAGTTTTTGCTGCTGTTGAATTTTAACTTTAACCCGTGGTGCTCTGATAAGACACACAGGCTTATTACAATATTTTGTAATTGTTGAAACTTGTTTTGTGATTAAGTAGTCAAATTTAGAGAAGGTTCCATGAGGTACTGAGAAGAAGGTACATTCTTCTGTGCTTGTGTGAAATTCTATAGATGTCTATTAAGTTCATTTGAGTCATAACATCTTTTAGTTCTCTTATTTCTCTGTTAAGTTTCTATCTGGTGAGAGTGGGATGTTGAAGTCTCCCACTATTAATGTGTGGGGTTTGATGTGCGATATAAGCTTAAATAATATTTCTTTTACAAATGTTAGTGCCTTTGTATTTGGGGCATAAATGTTCAGAATTGAGACTTCATCTTGGTGGGTTTTTCCTGTGATGAATATGAAATGTCCTTCTCCTTCTCTTTTGATTAATTTAATTTGAATTCTATTTTGTTAGACAGTAGTATATCTACACCAACTTGTTTCTTGGGTCCATTTTATTGGAAAATCTTTTCCCAACTCTTTACAGGTAATGCCTGTCTTTGAAGTTGAGGTATGTCTCTTGTGTGTGTCAGAAGGATGGATCCTATTTATGTATCCATTCTGTTAGTCTGTGTCTTTTTATAGGTGAATTGAGTGCATTGGTATTAAAGGATATTAATGACAAGTGATTGTTAATTGTTGTTATTTTTGGTTTTGGTGGTAGTGGTGGTAGTGTGTTTTTGTTTCCCTTTTTTAGGTTTTGCTGGTGTGAGATTATCTATTGTCTTTGTTTTCATGGGTACAGCTAACTTCCTTGGGTGGGAGTTTTTTTCTAGTACTTTCTGTAGGGTTGGCTTTCTGGATAGGTATTGTTTAAACCTGGCTTTGACATGGAATATCTTATTTTCTCCGTCAATGGTGATTGAAATTTTTGGTGGGTATAGTAGTCTGGACTGGCATCTGTGGTTTCTTATTGACTGCAAAACATTTGTCCAGGACCTCTTGCTTTTAGGGTCCCCATTGAGAAGACAGGTGTAATTCTGATAAGTCTGCTTTTATATGTTACTCGGCCTTTTTCCTTTGCAACAACAACAACAAAGCAAACTCACCCAGGAGCAATAGACTACAGGAAATAATCAGATTCAGGGCTGAAATCAACAAAATAGAAACAAAGAGAACAATACAAAGAATCAATGAAACAAAGAGTTGGTTCTTTGAGAAAATCAACATGATAGACAAATCCTTATCCCAAATAAACAAAAAGCAGAGAGAGAATGTCCTAATAAACAAAATCAGAATTGATAAGGTGGACACAACAACAGATACTGAGGAAATCCAGACAACCATTAGGTCATATTTCAAATACCTGTATTCCACAAAATTGGAAAATCTAAAAGAATTGGACAATTTTTTGGATAGTTATCACATACCAAAATTGAATCAAGACCAGATAAACAATTTAAATAGTCTTATAACCTCTAAGGAAATAGAGGTAGTCATTAAAAGTCTCCCAACCACAAAAAGAACAGGGACAGATGGTTTCAGTGCAGAATTCTACAATAACTTCAAAGAAGAGCTAACACCAATACTCCTCAAATTGTTCTGCACATGGAGACCATGGTAAATGAAAACCACATGAGAATAGGAAGAATCAAGTGCTAGAGAGGCCCACAGAAATCCACAAAGATGCCCCCACAATAGACTGCAGGCAATGGTCGAGAAACAGCCCAAACTGACCTACTCTGGTGATAGGATGGCCAAACACCCTAATTGTCGTGCTAGAAACCCCATCCAATGACTGAGGGAACTGGATGCAGATATCCACGGTCAGGCCCCGGGTGGAGCTCCGGGAATCCAATTGGCGAGAAGGAGGAGGGTTTATGTGAGCAAGAGTTGTTGGGACCAGGGAGGGATGGAATACAGGGACGAGTGGCCAAACGAATGGAAACACATGAACTGTGAACCAATGGCTGAGGGGCCCCCAACTGGATCGGGCCCTCTGAATGGGTGAGACAGTTGATTGGCTTGATCTGTTTGGGAGGCATCCAGGCAGTTGGACAGGGTCCTGTGCTCAGTGCATGAATTGGCTGTTTGAAACCTGGGGCTTAGCAGAGGCGCTTGGCTCAGCCTGGGAGGAGGGGACTAGACCGGCCTGGACTGAGTCCACCAGGTTGATCTCAATCCTCGGGGGAGTCTTTGCCCTGGAGGAGATGGAAATGGGGGGTGGGCTGTGGGAAGGGGGGGTGGGAGGGGGGAGAATGGGGGAATCCATGGCTGATATGTAAAGTTGAATTATATTGTAAAATAAATAAAAAAAACTCAAGGAACATTGCCAAATTCTTTTTATGAGGCTAGCTAGAGTGACCCTGATTCCCAGACCACACAAAGATGCAACAAAGAACGAGAATTACAGACCAATCTCCCTCATGAACATTGATGCAAAAATAATAAAATACTGGCAAACCAAATCCAAAAACATATAAAAAAATCATCATCCACCATGATCGAATAGGCTTCATACCAGTGGTGCAGGGATGGTTCAATATATGAAAATCTGTCAATATAATCCACCATATAAATGAACTGAAAGAAAAAACACATGATAATCTCATTAGATGCTGAAAAAGCCTTTGACAAAACCCAACACCCCTTCATGATTAAGGTGTTAGAGAGATCAGGGATACAAAGAACATACCTAAATATAATAAAAGCAACATACAGCAAGCTGACAGCCAACATTCAGTTAAATGGAGAGAAACACAAAATTATTCCACTAAAATCAGGAATAAGACAAGGCTGTCCACTCTCTCCATGTCTATTCAATATAGTACACAAAGTTCTAGCTAGAGCAGTAAGACAACAAAAGGAGGTCAAGGTGATGCAAATTGGAAAGGAAGATGTCAAACTTTTACTATTTGCAGAAAATGTGATTGTATGCATAAGTGACCCCAAAAATTTTACCAGGGAACTCCTACAGCTGATAAACACCTTCAGTAATGTGGCAGGATACAAGATTAACTGAAAAAATTAGTAGCCCTCTTACATATAAACAATAAACGGACTGAGAAAGAAATCAGAGAAACAACATCCTTCACAATAGCCACAAATAATATAAAATACCATGGGTAACTCTAACTAAACAAGTGAAAGATCTATATGACAAGTACTTTAAGTCTTTGAAGGAAGAAATTGAGGAAGATACCAGAAAATGAAAAAATCTCCCATGTTTGAGGATTGGTGAATTAACATAGCAAAAATGGCAACCTTACCAAAAGCAGTCTACAGGTTCAATGCAATCCCCATCAAAATCTCAACACAATTCATCACAGACCTGGAAAGAACAATACTCAATTTCATACTGAAAAATAAAAAACCCAGGATAGCTAAAACAATACTGTAGATGAAATTCTAAACAGTCTTAGTAAACAAAAAACACAGAGCCAAATACAGAGGAAATAGCCAAAGAGATCAGAGCAATGCCATGACTAGCTTTAGCTTACCACCAGCAGTAGCTTCCCCAGAGAGAGAGAGCTTTTTCCTCCCTGACTTGTGTTTTTATTGCCTTTCTGTTCTTCCTTTTCATTGGCTCTAAGCCCAGCCACATGACTTCCTCATCACTGCCTGTCTATACAGACCTTTAGTCTCTATGGTTGGTACTAGGATTAAAGGCTTCCTGTCACTATGCTTGGCAGTGTCCTTGACCACACAGAGACTCTGCCTGCCATGTGATAGGATTAATGGCATGTGCTACCACTGCCAGACTTCTGCTTAATGGCTATTTGACCTCTGATCTCCAGGCAACTTTATTAACATACAAATAAAATCACATTTCAGCATATAAAAAATATCACCATACAATACTGTACAATAAAGGAACCTCTGGAGGTATCACCATCCCTCACATCAAACTCTACTATAGAGCTGTAGTCATAAAACAGCTTGGTGTTGTCATAAAGATAGACATGTGGATCAATGGAATCAAACTGAAGAACCTGACGTAAAGCCACACACCTGTGAACACTATATTTTTGACAAAGAAGCCAAAATTATACAGTGGAAAAAAGAAAGCATCTTCACCAAATGGTACTAGCATAACTGGATGTCAGCATGTAGAAAAATGCAAATGAGTCAATATCTATCACCCTGCACAAAATACAAGTCCAAGTGGATCACAGTCCTCAACATAAATCCAGTTACACTGAACCTGATAGAAGAGAAATTGGGAACTATCCTTGAACGCATTGGCACAGGAGATTATTTCCTGAATATAATACCAGTAGCACAGACACTGAGATTGGTAATTAATAAATTGCCAATAATTAATAAATTGCCTCTTGAAACTGAAAAGCTTCTCTAAGGCAAAGGACATGGTAAATAAGATAAAATAGCAGCCTACAGAATGGGAAATAATCCTACATCTGACAGAGGGCTGATCTCCAAAATATATAAAGAACTCAAGAACCTAGACATCAAAATACCAAATAATCCAATTAAAAAGTGGGGTACAGGTCTAAACAGAGAATTCTCAACAGAAGAATCTGAAATGGCTGAAATACACTTAAAGAATTGTTCAACATCCTTATTCATCAGATAAATGCAAATCAAAATGACTCTGAGATACTATCTTATACCTGTCAGAATGGATAAGACCAAAATCACTGCAGACAGCTTATGCTGGAGAGGATGTGGAGTAAGGGGAACACTCCTCCATTGCTGCTGGTGGGAGTGTAAACTGGTACAGTCACTTTGGAAATCAATATGGTGATTTCTCAGAAAAACGGGTATCAATTTACCTCAAGACCAAGCTATACCAATCTTGGGCATATACCCAAAGAATGCTCAATCATACCACAAGGATACTTGCTCAACTATGTTCATAGCAGCATTATTCGTAATAGCCAGAATTTGGAAACAACCTAGATGCTCCTCAACAGAAGAATGGATAAGAAAATGTGGTACGTTTACACAGTGGAATATTACTTAGCTGTAAAAACATCATGAAATTTGCAGGCAAATGGATGGAACTAGAAAAAATCCTTCTGAGTGAAATAATCCAAACCCCAAAAGACAAACATGGTATGTACTCAGACATAAGTGGATATTAGGAGTAAAGTACAGGATAACCAACCTACAATCCATAGCCCCAGAGAGGCTAGATACCAAAGAGTGCCCAAAGAGGGATGCATAGATTTTCCTGGGAAGGAGAAATAGAAGAGATCTCCTGGGTAAACTGGGGACAGCGGTGTGGGGGATGGTGGAATGGGAACTTAAGGGAACAAGTTGGGCAAGCTATGCAAGGAAGGCAAGGAAGGGCAGGATTGAGAGGGAGAGTAACAAAAAAGCACCTTTATGGGGGGAACTTGGGGGTTAGGGAGAATCCTGGTGCCAGATAAACACCCAGGAATCCACAAGGGTAACCCCAGCTAAGACTCCTAGCAATAGTGGAGGGGTGCCTGTATTGGCCATCTACTGTAATCAGATTGGTGGCTGCCCTAATTGTCATCAAAGTCTTTATCCAGCAACTGAAGGAAGGAGATGCAGAGATCCACAGCCAAGCACCAGACAGAGCTCTGCGAGTCCACCTGAAGAAAGGGAGGAGAGATTGTATGAGCCAGACGTGTCAAGGTCATATTGGGGGAACCCACAGAGGCAGCTAACCTGAGCCTGTGGGAGCACTTGGACTCTGGACCAATAGTTAGGGAGCCTGCATGGGACTGACCTAGGCCCTTTGCATTCCTCTAACAGATGTGTAACTTGGTCTGTTTGTAAGGCTGTTTGTAAGGTGAGATCAGGACCTGTCCCTGGTGTTTAGCTGGCTTTTGGGAACCTGTTCCCCATGCTGGATTATTTTGCCCAGCCTTGATGCAAGGGGGGAGCTAGGGCATACCCCAACTTGATGTGCCTTGCTTTGTTCAAGCCCATAGGAGGCCTGCCCTTTCTGAATGGAGAGGGAAGAGGAGTGGACGGGAAAGGGGGTAGATGGTAGTTGGTGGTAGGGAAGGGGAGGAGAGGAAGGAGGGGAAACTGTGGTGGGTATGTAAAATAAATGAAGAAAAGTTAATTAAATAAAATTAAATTAAAAAAGCAAAATAGCACACTTGCTTAAAATATATTATTTTATAAGCATTAGAAAACCAACCACTAAGTATATTATAAATCTTGGACAGTGGTACCCAGTGCTGTCTTAAATCCTTTAATAACTAGATTTCCAAGTTCTCGAAATGACACCAGGTTTCTGTCCATTTACCACCCCTCACTGCGCCTGTTCTCTCATCCTGCTCATATCTCCTTGGAAAGATGGCACAGCCACAGTTAGTTAATGGGGATTTAGACAATCACCACTATATATGCTGCCTCATATACTAAACTCGATCTTTCACCCGTACTGTCATTGACATGCATAACATATTTTGAGGTATAATTATTCTAATTCTTACAGATAAGTAAAAGAAATTTCAGAGAAGGACTGTTTATTGTCTAAAGATTCATATTGTAATAGACACTGTCTTAAATCAGTGCATTTTGTATCATAGTGTGTTCCTTGATGTGTGAAACAATTTTTCTCTTTTCTATTTTTTTAAGTACTTGGGTTTTGTTGCCATTCAACATGGGTTCCACTGGAAATTAGAAAATATGAAAAACAATTTTTTAGCAAATAGACACAGCATATTTTTATTTATGGAGACGTTATACTTAGCATGTTCGTGTCTGCTTAAAAATATGTTTAGGCATTCTAGCCAGGGAAGCAGGTTCTTTGTCTACATATTATGGCTTCCAGTTTAGTGTTTTTATGGGATTCCTGAGTGTGTGAGCAAGTAAGTCTCTGTTTCTCATGTGTTCTCTTGGACTCTTTCTCTTGTTTTTGTTTGTTTTGCATAATTCTGATGTGTTAGATTTTATTGTATCTCATTATATTTAATTTTATTGTTATCCTTAGAAGCCTGTTTGTTTTCTAATGAGACACAGAAAGGGGATGGATCTGGATGGGAGGAGATGTGGAGAGGAATTGAGGGGAGTAGAGGGAGAAACCATAATCAAGATATATTATGTGAGAAAAAATATATTTTCAGTAAAAGAAAAATATGTTTAGATAAATTCTGAAAGGTTAGTGTTCTGAGACACAGTCTGATATATAATTTACATGAGGATAGAAATATGAATCAAAATTTCATGGAAATATCTACTAATTTATCATAATGGCAAAAAAGATAGAAAGCTATTATACATGCCAGTTTATTCTTTAAGTGTCTTTTATCACAGAGTTCTGAACACACACACAAACCAGTTACACTCTCTCTGCATCCCCATGTAGAAATGGTCTTACTCTTCCTAGTTACAAGTTCCATAATGACGTAATTTAAATTAACTAGCTGTGACTAGTTAGATAATAATTCTTATATAATAAGTCTAATAATTCTTCTGATATCATGTTCACTTATTTGACCAATATCCAAATAATGGTCTTTTATGTCCATCCCTTTCTCCTTCAGATACTGCCACTTCAGCTAAGGCTTGATGAAGACAGGCATGAGATCCTTTAAAATATCTCTGTGTTTGCAGTTTCTATAATGTGATGTTTTCATGAGATCAGATGTGATTTCTTACAGTATGATCATGTTTCTTCAGCTAACCCTTGTTGTTCTTAAAGGCTTTTTCCATTGTACTTGAACTTGTGTATCACAGGATAATTTTACACTTGTGAGTTTCATGTCTCAGCCTCCTTTTTCCTGAGGTTGCAGGCTCACCATGACTAACTCTATACTTTTCATTGTTTTTGATTTTGCTTTTCTTTGACAGCATCTTAAAGATAATACCCAGTCCTCTCACTAGTGAGTTAGAAAAACTGAAAATGGAATGAAAAACATTTACATAAATAATTATTATCAAAAATTCTTTTCTGTGCACCATATAGTTTCCAATACTATCTTCTCTCATAAAATATACTAATAGATTTTTCAGTTTATATAATACAGTTCATATCGATGTTCTTAATGTTACACATCAATATTTTCCCCCAAGAATCTAATGATTTATGAATGCACATGCAATTTCCCTGCACTTGTTTCTTGTTTATATATTTCATAGGGTTTTCCTAGTCATTATACATTACAAAATTCTCCAACTTACAGATTAAATACCATACTTCCATTCAACTTGGAAGTCTATTTCATTTTTTAATGATTATAGAAATATTTAGGCTTTTAAATTGCACATTCCTTCTCTTCTATATACTATAAGCTTCTGAAACACAGATTAAAAAATCATGTGCCCTTTACAACATTTAATACAACACTACATACAGCAGAATCAAATAACTATTTGTAGAATGATGTCTCAGTTGGGGTTTCTATTGCTGTTATAAGACACCATGATCAAAAGCAGCTTGAACAGGAAAGGGTTTGTTTCACCTTATACTTCTATATTACAGTCCATCACTGATGGAAGTCAAGACAGGAATACAAGGCAGGAACCTGGAAGCAGGAACTGAAGAAGGTACTGTGAAAGAATTCTGCTTAGGGTTTCCTCACTGATTGCTTGGTCAGTTGGTTTTGGTACACCCTGGGCAATCAGCCCTGGTGGTGGCATCACACACAGTAAGCTGAGTCCTCCTACATCATTCATTAATCAAGAAAATACCCTATAGACTTGCCTACAGGTCAGTCCTATGGAAATATTATTTTTTATTAAGATACCTTCTACATTATTTTTTTGATGTTCTTCCTCCCTACTCCATGTTCAGGAGTAGCTGACAAACATATAATTGGACTCTACAGTTTTTTGTATGTGCACTTTTATTTGGCAACAGTTTGGTGGTTCTTTATCTTTTTTGGATGAGATTTTATTTTGCTTACTTGATTTTGTTGTTGTATTTGGTATTTTTTTGTTTCTTTTTCAAAAAAGAACTTAAAGTTAGGTGGGCGTGGAGGGGGACAGTATCTGAAGGTACTTGGGAGAGGGGAAAATATGATCAAAATATATTTAAATTTGAAAATATTTTTAAATAATTAAAAATATAATAATAATAAATAAATAAAACCATATTTTAAGAAATAAAAAAAGATTCCTTCTTCCCATATGACCCTAGCTTTTGTTAAGTTAATTTAAAACAAGTCATCAGAAATAAATTAATGTACAAATAACTTAATTATCAGGAATTTCTTATCTGGGGTATTTCTATTTATTTGGCGTGACATCATCTACAAACTTAGAATGTCGGCATGATGGTCATCAAATAACAAAAGATACACAAGTACCAGAAACTTATTATGTAGACTGATGCTTGAGTTTTTTTTTAAGGAATTTAAACTTTCTCAAATCCCATACAATTGTGTAGGTAATGATTGATGTATTTTTTTCATTGTTTAAACCATAAGGTCAGTTAAGAAAATTGAAACATTAAAGAACTATTGTATGGTATTAAAAATCATGTCTTCTTTAGAACAAAAGATGTTAAAATTAAGTAATGAAAATGGTTGTTTGTGTGTATGTGTGAATACTGTCTTCCTGTCTATTGAAAGTTTTTGGCACTCAATCCTATGAAGCCCTATGCACATTTTGTGATATTTTCTTTTTTATTGCAATGCTCAGATGGATTATACATCAACCATCAACAGTCTGTTTATGAAAGAGGGGACACTCTGGGAATTGTCAGTAAGATCGTCTTCATATCAGTGCATACTAATGAACATTTGCTGTTCAGTGAAATTGCTGGGATCTGCAAAAGTAGATGCTTGATAATATATTTATTTTCCTATTTTAAAAGGATTTGTATTTACAGGAAATGGTAGAGGGAATAAATAATCATATTTTATACTACTCTGGGTAAATATTTGGCAAGAAAAAAGCACATAAAAGGAAAAGAAAGAATGCACATCAAAAGCATACACTAATAATACATAAAATATTATGATATGTTGGAAAAGTAAAATGTTAACAACTTTTCATGTTTCAGGGGATAAAACCCTTCAGTAAGTCTCTTTATGCAAAACTGCATTTTTCTTTATGTCTGCTTAAGCTTACAGGTTGCTATGCTTTCTTCTAAATATATATGTGATCTTGTATTTCTTTCCTGAGATATTTATAAAACACTTCACAACACTAAAATTATAATAAGAATTTACCATGCATTTATACTTTACCATGAGGGAGACTTTAAGCTAAAGTCACAGTGATTGCAACTTATACAAAAGAAAAGATATGAATTTTTTTGTGTGTATGTTTTAGAGAGAGAGAGAGAGAGAGAGAGAGAGAGAGAGAGAGAAACCACATATGTACAAAGAAGGGACAAAGCAATATTTGCTTCTGATCCTCCCAAATCTTGTTTTTTTAAAATAAGGCTTGACCTTTTCTCTAACTAAGATTCAATCCATAAAGAGATCTAAAGGGACATAAAATTTGTGTTTGTTTTCAATGGCTAAACAAGTTTGAGACTGAGAAAATGGAGGAAGAAGCCTCAACCAGGCTTTGTAGCTGTACCACAATGCTAGTCTTCTTGAAATTATAAAATTATAGATAGATTTTGAAATATAGTTATTATAAGATATAAATAATTTTTAAAAGATAATATATACCCCAAGGTATAATTGTCCTGTTGCTCTATATAGATTTTAGGAGTCACATTTATTTCTTTTGTTCATTTCCTTTTATATTTAATCATCTTTCTTTTTATATAGAATATAGTGTAATATTTTAATATGTATATGACACATTCTTACCAAACCAGGTCCATTGTATTTTCATTTCTTATCATTTATAATTTCAGGCTTTGAAATTCCATCTTTTAGATCTTTACAAAGTATCTAATAGGTTATTTTGAACAACAGTCACCCTCTTGTGCTGTGGAGTACTAGTACTTCTTCCTTCTAATCTGTTTTAATATTACTTGTTCCCTATATCCCCTATTCAGCATCCAGTAAGTGCTAATCATCTGTATCAACATCATCTTTCTTGGATTCCACATATGAATAAAATATACAATATTTGTTTGTGTTGAGTTTGTTTAAATGAACATAATGTTTTCCAGTTCCAATCACTTTGCTCCATATCGTAGTACTGAACTCACTGTGGGGGAGAATAATATTCCATCAAATATACATTATCCATTTAATCTATACAACCTTTATCGAGTACTGAGGCTGATTCTATCTATACCTTGACTGTTATGATTATTGCACAAGAAACATGAAGATACCCATATCATTGATAGGCTTTTCTCATTTTCTTCCAACGCATATCAAATAACATGTTGATTAGATCATAGTGGTTTTAGTTTTAGTTTTGAAAGAAAGATCTATGCCATGTTCCATAAGGGCTTTACTAATTTATCTTGTTGCTCTTCTCTCTCATGTCTTCCTCAGTGATCAAGCTATCAGTAAATTCCTCTCTTTTAGTAGAATATATATATATATATAACATATAGAGAAATTATATATGTATAATTTTACTATATATAATACATATATTTTTCACATGTAAGCTTAAAAGAATGGCTACATTATAAAACTTAGATGATCTTAAAATTGCTATTATTGAGAATTTATAACTAGTTTTTGCTTCTTTATAATGCTCTTCTAATTATGCTCAAGAAGGCTAATACCTATAGACAGATGAATCTCTCCTACCGGCCTGTTCCCAAATAACTATTTAGAAGCTTAATATTAATTACATACTGTTTGGTGTGTAGCTCAAGCTTCTTGCTAGCTAGCACTTTTATCTTCAATTAACCCATTTCTATTAATCTATGTTTTGCCATGTGGCCATGGCATTACTGATCTGCTGGCATGTTGCTCCTTGATCAGCATACTGACATCTACTCTGACTCTGCCCTTCTTCTTGTATCTCTGTTTGGAATTCCTACCTGACTCTTATCCTACTTTGCCATAGGCCACAAAAGTTTCCTTATTAACCAATAGTAGCAACACATATTCAGAGCATACAGGAAGACTATTCCACAGCAAATACCTAAACATAAAACATGTATTTTGACTTCCCATGTGTTATTGAAAACTCTGTAACTTATAAACAGCCTAGTACTAGGTGAAGGATACTATCCCAAAGACCTCTTGTTCAGAAGTGTACAAAAGATCCACAAAATAATGTAGACTATTGACACTGCTCTTGGTCACTCACCAGAATTTGATAGTAAGACACTGTTTCTGAAGACACAACACACATTGGTCACATGACTTGGAGACATCAAGGTGGTAGCAACGTGGAAGCTCCCAAATTCATAAATCTGGCAAAGCTAAAATTTTCTTTTTTCATTTCATTGTATCCTTTTCATCCCATGGAAATATTTTATTTATCCCATATTTTATTTCTGAGATAATATACTCTTCGACAGTTTTGTTTATATTTTTTCTAAGACAGAAGTTATACATAAAAGTGTATCTTATGTTCTCACTCATAGGAGGATACTAGATGTGGAGCAAGGATGCCTGGACTGCTACTCACATCACCAGGGAGGCTACCTGGAAAGCAGGACCCCAAGAAAGACATGGGGATAACCCAATGACAGAGAAATGGATGAGATCTTCATGAACAGCCTGGACATAAGTGGGGGAAATGAAGGGCGAGGGTCGAGGGAAAGAGAGCTTGGGGGAGTGGGAGACCCCAGATGGATCAACAACAGAGAGGTAGAACAAGGAATAGGAGACCATGATAAATGAAGACCACATGAGAACAGGAAGAAGCAAAGTGCTAGAGAGGCCCACAGAAACCCACAAAGATACCCCCACAATAGACTACTGACAATGGTCGAGAGACAGCCCGAACTGACCCACTCTGGTGATGGGATGGCCAAACACCCTAATTGTCATGCTAGAAACCCCATCCAATGACTGAGGGATCTGGAAGCAGAGATCCATGGCTAGGCCTCAGGTGGAGCTCCAGGAGTCCAATTAGCGAGAAAGAGTAGGGTCTATATGAGCGAAAATTGTTGAGACCAAGGTTGAATAAAGCACAGGGACAAATAGCCAAATGAATGGAAACACATGAACTATGAACCAGTGGCTGAGGGGCCCCCAACTGTATCAGGCCCTCTGAATGGGTGAGAAAGTTGATTGGCTTCATCTGTTTGGGAGGAATCCAGGCAGTGGGACCAGGTCCTATGCTCAATGCATGAGTTGGCTGTTTGAAACCTGGGGCTTATGCAGGGTCGCTTGGCTCAGCCTGGGAGGAGGGGACTGGCCCTGCCTGGACTGAGTCTACTAGGTTGATCTCAGTCCTCTGGGGAGGCTTTGCCCTGGAGGAGGTGGGAATGGGGGTAGGGTGGGGGGAAGGGGAGAGGGGTGGGAGGGGGGACAACAGGGGAATCCGTGGCTGATATGTAGAACTGAATAGTATTGTAAAATAAAATTTAAAAAAAAGAAACATGCAATGATCAAAAAAAGATTGTTTTAATGAGGTGCTGTCTTAGTTAGGGTTTACTATTGCTGTGAAGAGATACCATGGCAACTCTTATAAAGAAAACATTTAATGATGGGTAGCTGGCTTACAGTTTCAGAGGTTCAGTTCATTAATGATCATGAAGGGGAGCATGGCAACATGTAGGCAGACATGGTGCTGGATCTGAGAGTGCTACATCTGGCAGGCAACAGGAAGTTGACTGACTGTCACACTGAAGGAAGCTTGAGAACAAAACCTCAAAGCCTGCCCTCTCCACCCTAGTGACATACTTCCTTCAATAAAACCACACTTCCTCCAACAATGCCACTCCTCCTAATACTGACACTCCCTTTGGGGGCCATTTTCATTCAAACCACCACAGGTGCTATTGTTTTACACATACATGTAAGAAACACTCAGAAAAAGTCTTTCCCCAGAAAATTCCCTCCTCCAGTCACTACTCTACCCCATCAAAGGAAATGACTTTTTAATTTTCACCATTGTAGTTTTCCCTGTGCATGGACTTATATAAGAAAAATCATATATCACAAATTCCCTTGTGTTTGACTTACTTATTCAGGAAATGTTGTTCTAAAAACATGCAATATGAGATTTACTTTGTAAAATATATGTCATGTATTTTACCATATAGCATATATTAGTCAGAGTTCCATAGGGAAATAGGATACACATATATATCCAATTATAAAAATGGGTTTGTTGGATTAGCTTCCATAGTTGGAATTTTTATTGACTATTAATGACTATTGGAAGGCTCCTCTGTCAGATAACACTGTATGTGTGTAGTCCAAGAAGTAGAAACCTAAAAATAAGGAGGAATAAATATACGGTTCCAGTCTCTGACTCAAATTTTTGAAGTTCCTTGGAGACTCAGTCATGTGAAGCAGTGTTGAAAATCTGAAGAAACTGTAGCCCATGCATGGAGAATGGGAACATACTAGCTTTGAAAGAATTGGACTTGCAGACATTCAAATTTTTCCTCTATCCACCTCCTTTATTCTTCCAGGCCTCCATCATTTAGGATGTTTTCATCCATATTCTGAGTGAGTCTTTATTCTTCAGTTGATCTCTCATATGGCAATCCTCTCTAGCAATTCCCACAGATATGGTATTCCTCTCTTGGATACATTCCCAGGAAATGGAAATAACCCAGATATCTATCAATTGATGAATAAATAATGAAAATTATATATATATATATATATATACATACACACATATTATACATACACACACATATATATATACATATATATATATATATATATATATACACAAATATTCAACTATAAGGGAAATTGAAATAATTAAATTCACATTATGGATAAAGCAAGAAATAACAATTCCGAAGGAGATTATCCAGACTCAGAAAGATATAATACATGTTCTTTCTTGCATATGGATGCTAGCTGTGAATATTTAGTTATGTGTGTTTTAATTAGAAAACCCACAGAATGCAGGGACCATGGAGCAGATTTCAAGGGCTATGGGATAGAACCCAGGTGATAAGAAGAGGAAAAGAGGAATAATGGAACAGGAGGGTTGTGATGGGGTAAATGGTGAGATAGTAAGGTAGAAGAGTGAGAATAGGGAAGGGCCACTAATACAAAAGATCTTTGAAAAAGTCATATGGCAACCTAGTATTGTAGAAGCTTCCTAAGACGTATAATATACAAATATATGTGTATATATTTATATATAGCATGAGTATAAATAATGTCATCCTACAATGTGGGTGACACTGACTTTCACAGCTACTACAGGCGATCAAATAAAAAGCTATTTGCTGTAGCTCTTGGTGATCCTTCAAAACTTGATGTTAAGGCCCTATTGCAAAAGACATCAAATAATTGAGCTGTAGGACATGGGGAAATCAAATTGTTATTGACCTGTAAGCTTCATCCTCACTGGCTAGCTTTCATAGTGATAAAAGTTTCTATGCATGCTACCAGGGGAAAAATTAATAATCAGTGTTATCAAGCTGTGACTGCTATGAGCTATAACAAGGATTACCTGGGAAGCCCTGTTCATTGCTTCAATAGTAGCATTAATGTTATGGCAGTAACCACCTACTTTCTAAATGGATTTAAATCCTGCCCCATTAGATGGAACTGATACCTGTTACAATGAACTGGGCCAAAATCCAGTATTTGGATAGGTCATAGTCCCTAGGGGAGGACTATATATTACTAGTTTGCTAAATTGGCATAGTAATAAACATCCCCCAAATTTCTTATCTTTATACCTATAGATTATTGCATCTCTCAACCTTAATCATAGAAGTTCCTTTTTACAGTAGCTGGTGATTGATACAGGATGTTTTTATTTATTAATGATGAATAATATTCTACTGTACATACTTGGAGGTGGTGGCACAATCAAACTACTAAACATACAAAATAAAGAAAGAATATTAAGAGCTGCAAGAGAAAAGACCAATTAGCAGTAAAGGCAGGCCCATCAGAATAACATCCAAATTCTGCGTGGAGACTCTGAAAGCCAGAAGGTCCTGGACAGATATTGTATAGATACTAAGAGACCATGGATGCCAGCCCAGACTACTATAGCCAGCAAAACTTTCAACCACCATAGATAGAGTAAACAAGATATTACATGTCAAAAGCAGGTTTAAACAATCCACAAATTCAGTCCTACAGAAAGTATTAGAAGGAAAATTCCAACCCAAGGAAGTTAGATGCACCCACAAAAACACAGGCATTAGATAATCACACACAGGCAAATCCCAAAGAAGGGAAACACAGACACACACACTCCCACCAAAAACAAAAGGAATGAACAATCACTGGTCATTTATATCCCTTAATATCAATGGACTCAATTTGCTTATAAAAAGACAGAGGCTAACAGAATAGATACAAAAACAGGACTCATCCTTCTCTTGCATACAAGAAACATACCTCAGCTTCAAAGACAGACTTTTCCTCAGAGTAAAGGGTTGGGAAAAGAGTTTCCAGTCAAATGAACTTAAAAAGCAAGCTGGTACAACTATCCTAATATCTAAAAAAAAGACTTCAAACTGAAATTAATCAAAAGAAAAGGAGAAGGACATTTCATATTCATCACAGGAAAAATCCACCAAGATGAATTGTCAATTCTGAACATTTAGGCCCCAAATACAAGGGCACCCACATAAGTAATAGAATCATTACTAAAGCTTAAATGAGACTTCAGTTCCCACACACTAATAGTGGGAGACTTCAACACGCCACTCTCGCCAATGGACAGTTCTGCCAGACAGAAACATAGCAGGGAAATAAGGGATCTAACAGCTGTTATGACTCAAATGGACTTAACAGGTATCTACAGAACATTCCAGCCAAACACAAAGGAATATACCACCTTCTCAGCACCTCATGGAACCTTCTCTAAAATTGAACACATACTTGGTCACAAAGCAAATCTCAACAGATAGAAAAACATTGGAATAATCACCATGGCTTAAAGTTAGAATTCAACAACAAAACAAATTATAGAAAGCCTACAAGCTCATGGAAATTGAATAATGCTCACCTGAATCATGAATAGGTCAAGGAAGAAATAAAGAAAAAAATTAAAGACTTCCTAGAATTCAATGTAAATAAATGTACAACATACCCAAACTTATGGGACACTATGGAAGCCATGCTAAGAGGAAAGTTCATAGTACTTAATACTCGTATAAAGAAGTTGGAGAAATCTCACACTAGCAACTTAATAGTACAACTGAAAGCTCTAGAAGAAAAAGAAGCAAACTCACTCAGAAAGAATAGAAACCAGGAGATAATCAAATTGATGTCTGAAATCATTAAAATAGAAACAAAGAGAACAATATAAAGAATCAATGAAACAAAGAATTGGTTCTTTGAGAAAATCAACAAGATAGAAAAACCATTACTCAAAATATCCAAAAGGCAGAGAAAGAGAATATCCTAATTAACAAAATCAGAAATTAAAAGGGAATCATTAAAACAGACACTGAGGAAATTGAGGGAATCATCAGATCATACTTCAAAACCCTGTGCTCCACAAAATTGGAAAATCTAAAAGAAATGGACAATCTTCTGGATAGATACTATATACCAAAATTAAATCAAGACCAGAGAAACTATTTAAATATACTTTTAACCTCTAAGGAAATAGAAGCAGTCATTAAAATCTCCCAACCAAAATGTTCCCAGGACCACATGGCTTCAATGCAGAATTCTACCAGAATTTCAAAGAAGAGCTAATAGCAATACTCTTAGATTGCCCCACACAATATAAACAGAAGGAACATTGTCAAACTCCTTTTATGAGGTTATAGTTACCCTGATCCACAAACCACACAAAGACGCAACAAAGAAAGAGAATTAAAGACCAATCTCCCACATGGACATTGGTGCAAAAATACTCAATAAAATATTGGCAAACCAAATCTAAGAACATGTCAAAAAATCATCCATCATGATCAAGTAGTCTTCATCCCAGAGATGCAGGGATAGTTCAATATATGAAAATCTGTCAATGCAATACAACATATAAACAAACTGAAAAAAAAACACATGATCATCTCATTAGATGCTGAAAAAGCCTTTGAAAAAAATCCAACACCCGTTCATGATAAAGGTCTTGAAGAGATCAGGGATACAAAGAATATACCTAAACATAATAAAAGCAATTTACAGCAATCCAACAGCCAACATCAAATTAAATGGAGAGAAACTCAAAATGATTCCACTAAAATCAGGAACAACACAAGGCTGTCAACTCTCTCCATATCTACTCAATATAGTATTCAAAGTTCTAGCTAGAGCAATAAGACAACAAAAGGAGATCAAGGGGATCCAATTTGGAAAGGAAGAAGTCAAATATTTACTATTTGCAGATGATTTGATAATATACATAAGTGACTCCAAAAATTCTACCAGGGAACTCATACAACTGATAAACACTCTCAGTAATGTGGTGGGATACAAGATTAACTAAAAAAAAATCTGTAGCCCTCCTATACACAAATAACAAATGGGCTGAGAAAGAAATCAGAGAAACATCACCCTTTACAATAGCCACAAATAATATAAAATTCCTTGGGGTAACTCTAACCAAACAAGTGAAAGACTTGTCTGACAAGAATTTTAAGTCTTTAAGGAAGAAATTGAAGAAGATATCAGAAAATGGAAAGATCTCCCATGATCATTGATAGGTAGAATCAACATAATAAAAATGACAATCTTACCAAAAGCAATCTACAGATTCAAAGCAATCCCCATCAAAATCCCAACACAATTCTTCACAGATGTCAAAAGAATAATACTCAACTTCATACAGAAAAACAAAATACCCAGGATAAGTAATACAATTCTGTAAAACAAAGGAACTTATGGAGATATCATCATCCTGACTCCAAGCTCTACTATAGATCTATAGTAAAAAAAAAAAACAACAACTTGATATTGACATAAAAACAGACATGTGGACCAATGGAATCAAATTGAAAACCCTGACATTAATCCTCACACCTACGAACACCTGGTTTTTGACAAAGAAGCCCAAATTGTACAATGGAGAAAAAGAAAGCATCTTCAGCAAATGGTGCTGGCATAATTGGATGTCAACATGTAAAAGATTGCAAATAGATCCATATCTATAGCCATGCACAAAACTCTAGTCCAAGTGGATCAAAGACCTCAACATAAATCCAGTTACACTGAACCTGGTAGAAGAGAAAGTGGGAAGTAGCTTTGAACACATGGGCACAGGAGACCATTTCTTAAATATAACAGCAGCAGCACAGACCCTAAGAGCAACAATCAAAAAAATGGGACATGCTGATACTGAAAAGCTTCTCTAAGGCAAAGGACATGGTAAATAAGACAAAATGACAACCTACAGAATGGGAAAAGATTTTCACCAACTGCACATCTGACAGAGGCCTGATCTCCAAAATATGTAACGAACTTAAGAAACTAGACATGAAAATACCAAATAATCCAATTGAAAAAATGGGGTACAGATCTAAACAGAGAAATCTCAACAAAAGAATATCAAATGGCCAAAAGACATTTAAGGAATTGCTCAACATCTTTAGTCATCTGGGAAATGCAAATCAAAATGACTCTGAGATACCATCTTAAACCTGTCAGAATGGCTAAGATCTAAAGCACTGATGACAGCTTCTGTTGGAGAGGATGTGGAGTAAGGGGAACACGCCTTTACTATTGGTGGGAGTGCAAACTTGTATAGCCACTGTGTAAATCAGCATGGTGACTTCTCACAAAATTAGGAATCAATCTACCTCAAGACCCAATGATACCACTTTGGGGCATATACCCAAAGGATGTTCAATCATACCACAAGGACACCTCCTCAATTATGTTCATAGCAGTATTATTCATAATACCCAGAACCTGGAAACAACCTAGATGCCCCTCAACCGAAAAATGGATGAAGAAAATGTGGTAAATTTACACAATGGAGTATTACACATCTGTAAAAAACAATGACATCATGAAATTTGCATGCAAATAGATGGAACTAGAACATATCATCCTGAGTGAAGTAACTCAAATTCAGAAAGAAAAAACATGTTATGTATTCACTTATAAGTGGATGCTGGATATAATGCAAAGGATAAACAGACTCTAACCCACAGCTCCAGTGAAGCTAGTTAACAAGGAAGACCCTAAGAGGGATGCATGAATCACCCTGGGAAAGGGAAATGGATGAGATCGCCTGGGTAAAACAGGGGCAGAGGGTGGTAAAGATAATGGATGGGGGATGAGAACATGAAGGAAAGGGATGGCCTATCTGGGGGAAGGATGGAATGGGAGAGCAATGAAAGAGACATCTTTATAGAGGGAGCCATTTTGGGGTTAGGGAGAAATCTGGTACTAGGGAAATTCCCAGGAATCCACAAGAATGACCCCAACTTAGACTACTAGCAATGGTGGTGAGGGTGCCTTTACTAGCCCTCCCCTACAATCACATTGGTGAATACCTGTCATCATAGAGCCTTCATCTGGTAACTGACAGAAGCAGATGCAGAGATCCACAGCCAAGCACCAGGCCAAGCTCTGGGAGACCATTAGAAGAGAGTGAAAAGGAATTACATGGGCAAGGGGGATTTCAAGATCATGATGGGGAAATCTACAGAGACAACTTTATCAAGCTTGTGGGAACCCTCAAACTGTAGACTTACAGCTGTGGATCCTACATGGAAGTGAACTAGGCCCTCTTAAGGGAGACAGTGGGAGACAGTTGTGTAGCTTGGTCTGTTTGAGAGGTCCCTGGCCTTGGTATCAGGATCTATTCCTGGTACATGAGCTGGGTTTTCAAGTTCATTCCCTATGGTGGGATGCCTTGCTCACCTTTGATCCATGGGGGAGAGGCTTGGTCCTGCCTCAACTGAATGTGTCAGGCTTTGTTGACTCCCCATGGGAGGCTTCACCCTTTTGGAGGAGTGGATAGGAGGGGGGGGGGGGGGGGGATGCAGGTAGTTGAGAGAGAATAGGGAAGGAAGTAGGAATTGTGATTGGTACGTAAAATGAAAAAAAAATTTAAATAAATAAAAATTTTAAAAAATATGTTGATAGTTTCTGTTACTATACACCAACACTTTTATTTTGATATAAAATTATGAGCTTTTTTTCATTTTTTAATAGTTTACAAGGAATAACTGCTAAAACCAAAGTTGTTAGGCTTGCCCATCTTCTATAGATCAGCAGTTCTCAACCTGTGGGTTGCAAATAGCTTCTTGCTTGAGGTAGGACTTTCTGTCCACTACACCTTCTACATGCTAAGCTTTACTTGCACCATTTGTTCTCTCCCTTTCCTCTCTCCTACCCCTCTTGAATCTGTCCACATCTTTCTCAAAATCATTGTCTCTTATTCTTAAAGCATTGTTGTTCAACATACATACAATTGTATGAACATATAAATACAGCCTGCCACATTTCATTCTCATATACCTTACTTTAATTTATATTTGATGGCTTCCAAAAATTCTTATGTCTTTTATTGAGTCACACTTGCCTCTTTGTAATACTTATCACCATTGTGTTGGAAATTTACCATTTGACTTTCTTTGTCTTTACAGAGTGCTTCATACATGGAAAGATCTTCACCAGTCATTAACTAGGTACTCTGAAATACTCACACATCCTTTGTCTTAGTTAGGGTTTCTATTGCTGCAACAAAACACGGTGCCCAAAGCAACTTAGAGAGGAAAGGTTTTATTTGACTTACACTTCTGCAGCACTGTTCATCATAAAAAGGAAGCCAGGACAGGAACTAAAACAGGGCAGGAACCTGGAGGCAGGAACTGACACAGGGGTCATGGAGGAGTGCTGTTTATTGACTTGCTCTCCATGGCTTGCTCCCTGCTTTCTTATAGAACCCAGGACCACCAGCCCAGTGACAGCACCATCCACAATGAGTTGGACCTTCTCATATAATCACTACTTAAGAAAATGCTTTATAGTCTTGGCTACAACCTGATTTTATGGAGACATTTTCCTAGTTAAGGGTCCCTTCTCTCAGATGACTTTAAATTGTGCCAAGTAGACATGAAACTAGTCGGGACACTCTTTCTCTACATGCATGTTCTCTGGTCCTGTATGTATACCTTCCAAGTTGGAGGTTCTTGTTATTTCTGATTTTACTCTTGGGCAGTCATAAACTCCTTTTTCTTGATATCAGTACTATAGATGCTTAAAGCTCCCATGTTGTAGAATATTTGTTTACACTGTGTCTGTGTTAAGATGTGTAACTGTGATTGGTTTAATAAAGAGCTGAATGGCCAATAGCTAGGCAGGAGAGAATAGACAGGACTTCCCGGGAGAGAGAAGAACTCAGGAAGTATCTAGAAGTCAGACATATGGTACAGAGAAGAAGCAGTCAAGCCATGCAGCAGAATGTAGATTAATAGAAACAGGTTCATTTAAGTTATAAGAGCTAGTTGGGGAAAAGCCTAAGCTAAGGTCAAGCTTTCACAATTAATAATAAGTCTCCATGTCATTATTATTTAGCTGGTGGCCCCTGCAAAAAGTCTGAGTGCACTCTTGTACACTTTTCTTTTAATCTCAAATTATCTTGGCTTCTAGAATATGCTGTTCCTATAAAAATTCCAAACCAGTTTAGACAGAAATCAGTACTTTAGATAGATGCTGCTAAATCAAGAATTTTGGGAGTATGTTTTTCTGTTCTTGTCCACAAACCCTCAGCATGTGCCTCTGTCTGCTAAAACAGCAATTCTAATGTATCAGCAATCATCTCATCTCTCTCTAGTTTCATGCCACTTCCAAATATTTAGGGTATTCAAGATTCTATCAGGGCTGTGTGATAGGTAAGGAAAAATCCCTTCTTCCCACTGAGTCCTTTTAAAATCTAAAATACAAAATGCACACTGCATTTTATTCCTCCCCCAGGAGCCTCTGAGAATGGAAGTATTCTCTCACTTGTTTCACATTGAACTTGGGTGAATAACTATGACACAGAGCACATCTTTATCTAAACAATTTTTCTCCTTCTCACTGACCTGGTGCTTAGATATAGGTAATTAGGAAGTGGTCCTTCAGGTAACACTCCCAAAACTCTAGTGATGGAATTCATGTTTCAGGCTTCTTTGTCATCTGAAACAGGGCATTCAGAGCTATTGGTCATCTCACTATCACACTGCATTTAGTGATGGGTAGTGGTAATAGTAAAGGGTTACTATGCCATCTTATAGCAGATGTGAGGTACCTGATTATTACACTTTCTTTGGAGTACAGGAGCATTTTTAATTATTTGTATATTTCCCATAATATTAATTGCTCTTCATATTGATGTTAAATCAATATTCATAGGAAGAATGAAGTTCTGGGATTTTTGATTTTTCAATCTTGCTGACATCTGTCCAGTGACTTTTCAGATTTGTATGTGGTATTGTATGTTTCAGAATAATGTATTCATTTTTATTGCTCAATAGTGTTCTTTTTTATGGGTATACAATATATTTTCATTACATTTTTCTTCAAATTTAACATATTAAATTGTTTATCCAATTTATATCTTCTAATCTGAAACATGAAGTGTCCCCAGATAGTATTTGATTAGAAATTCTCTACTAGATCAAGATTTAGAGCTAAGAATCAGGCTTTCAGATTTTAAGGTAAAATATCAATTTCATTTCCTGCTATAATATGCTGAACTAAATAGTGTCTCTAGGTAGCTCATTAAAATAGTATGAGTTATGCTATCTTCCTCCCATTCTCTGGACAAAAAATAGTTTTACAGTAATTCAATCTAGAGTAACAAAAGAAATACATCTTCATTGATTGATTTTAAAATGTGGATGCATACTATATTTAATTTCTTACATGGAACAATATGAAATAATACACAAGTTAAGAACACACTGAGAATTTGTGTTGAAATATCAAATACCAGGTAAAGTATTAGAATTTGTCCACCAATGAAAAAAAATCATAATAAAGGTCTACTTATCCATTAACTTTGATGAGAATAACATAGTTTTAAGATTTTGTAAATATAAATTTTATCTAGTTGTAAATATGAGTATGAACAATTTAATAAGATAAAATTTAAATTTATATTTTCTAAAGTTAATGGAAGAAGCATTGAAAAATATTAACCTTAAGTGTTTTTTTCTGTTGGTTGCAAATATAAATAGGAATTATACCAAACATGAAAATTATGGGAATTTACAAATTAAAAGTAGTAAAACACACAGGGCCAAGAAAAAATTACTGAGCAGAAATGTTCCCCCTTAACAACTATTTAAAAACAGTGACGACTTTTATTTTATTGATCCTCACATGCATACCTGATTAAGAAGAGCAGAAATAATGATGATTCTTTCATGTACTTGACAAACTTTTCAGATTAATATTTTAAGTTTATACCATTCATTACAGATTATTTAAATACTTATTTTTATTTAAGTATTTATGTACATGAGTGTATGCATGCATGTGCTGTACATACATGTGTGCACTTGTACACATCTGTGCATATTCAGAGGCCAGAGAAGGATGTCAGGTGCCCTCCCCTAACATGTTCTGCCTTATTCCTCTGAGATATTTTCTCTCTATGGACCTTGAGTTTCAGTTTTCTGGTTAAGCTGACAGCCACCAAGCCCCAGTAATCCTCCAGGCTCTCACCACCTCAGTGTCTGAGCTACAGTCTCTCATGGGACCATGTCCAGATTTTTACATGGGTGTTGAAATTAAAGTTCTGCTACTTATGCTTGTGCAGCAAGTGCTCTTATCAATTGTTCTGTCTTTCTAGAATATACAATTATATTTATTATTTGTAATACTTAACAATATTTAATGGTAAATAATTTAAATTACACTTCAATTGAAAATGAAACTATTATTAGCATGGAGTTCAATTTAGTATTGCTTGCTTCTGTGACTTTATGGTGGGCACAGACAAACTGGCCAAATTTAAGTTTGTAGCATGACTACATTCTAGAAGATCAAGTTATATTTTTAGCGACTAGCTACTGTGGCAGAAATAAATATGATCTCAAAGTCTCAGATTATAATGAGAGTTTCTAATGGTTACATTAGATTCAAAAAACCCAAGACAGAACAAGATACAAACAGCAAATTTCAAATTAAAAACTGCTTATTAATTCAGTATACATGGCTCAGGACATAAAGACAGGCAGATGAAAGGGAGAGAGCTAACTAAATACTATATCCAACTCCACGGAAGTTGGTGCGACTTTAGGGGAAAAAGTCACATCACACAGTGGCAATTTTCCAAAATATGATAGCCTACTCTTGCTGCAATTTGCTTATGATACTGAACTCTCTGTCTTCCACAAATTTCTATTAAAAGTTACAAGTATAACAGCAATAATCTCATGGTAACATACTGGCTCTTAGTTCTTTTATTTATTTATCAATAAGCTTACTATTAAAATAACAAATATTTGTAACCATAAACTAATTTTAATTAATATAATACCCACTTCTTTTCTCAAGTATTTCATTTCCAGTGCTGCAGATTAAGTTGAAAAGGAATTGACCCCTGCTTTTCCTAATGAAACTTGAGCTGGTGTGGAAATTGAAGGGGCATTCCTGAACTTTCTGCCTAAAAGTAATAAAGAACCTTCTGTGAAGCACAGAAAGACCTTTTCACCTAAGGTTCTCCCTGACAAACACACCCCTAATGTATTTATCACATATGCAACTTATATCCATAGAAAAAAGTGAAAACACAATAAAAATTTTTTTCACAAAATAAATAAGTATTTTTAAGTATCAGGGTTATTCATCATAAATAATCAGGTGCCTCCAAGTACAACATAAGGACTAAAGTTTGAAATATGGTATTCATGCAAAATATCAAAATGTGGTTTTATTTTTGTTCAAACTTAGGAAAGTAGTTCTACCATTTATTCCCTTACCAGTAATTGATGAACAATAAAGAATCCATAGATGAAATAGACTGCATTGAGAACATGTTTTCATTTTAATTGTACTAATAGTTGACTAATTGGTACACATTGCTATAAAGCCTTCATGAATTAAGTAGCTGTCAAGAAAATAAGTCTGTAATATCCAAGCTACAGAAAGCACAAATACTCAAAGTATTTGTAGTGAGGTTATATCTTAAAACACCATTGTTAATTTGAAAACAGAAAAAGTGAAATACACCAAACATCATAGCTTAGCAGTGCAGCATGCTGTTCTATATCTCACATTTACCATAGGATTATGTTGATGATCTGAAACTGTAGCCTGCTGCTACTCAGAATTGCAAGATAGTGTCATAGAGCCTTTCACTAGTACTAAGAAAGAATCAAATTAAAATCACAATTTCTACTGAATGTAAACTTTCACAATATTATAAAAAATAGCAAGCGAGATTGCTGGAAATCAGAAAAGTACTCTTTACTTTTCTCCATTTGAGTTCCACATATTTCAACCAATCACATCAGACATTTTACTTGTACTCTTATACCAGCAATAAGTACAGTCTTTAGGCATTCCTCTTATAACAAATTTACACCAGGGCATCCCATATTACATTTTGCCATTAGGTTATTCCAATCAGAATAATAATTTTCTTCTGGAATGGAAATTGCATTCATGGGTAATGTCATGCTGGTTATATAGTGGTGGTGTGTTTTTATTACTTGTTTTAGCAGCCTATCATAAAACCTGAAAGAAGATTCTTAATTTATGTGCAAAGATATAAATAAGATGATGTTCTGAGGTGTTTGATGGAAATTTTTACTCTCTCCTCTTATTTTGATCTATACATTAGTGAATACTGTATTTACCAAGACAACTTTTATTGTTGTGAAACCTAGACAATTTTGATCAGAAAATATTTTCACAGAGCTAAAAGATTTCCATAGGTGATAGGCCTACAATTCCAAATTTAATTTTGAAACTACTCAGTCTTAAATGTATCTTTACAAAATATTTGAAGGTTTTTATTCACTAGTCAAGGTACACTGATGTGTTTTTAAAGTGTATGGGAACAATTCCTGAAACGAAATTTACTAAACATTATGTTTAATTGGATGGGGTATTTTAAAAAATAGCCACAGCAAACTATATTTTATTCACGCAAAGATTGCTTACTGTTATTAACACTTGAACATTTCTGCTCTGAATAAGTTAGACCACCACACTTTTTTGAGAAGAGTCCCCCAAATTTCTCTATAAATAAAAATTCTAAGACATATCTGAGTTTTTTTCATACATATGCATTTATGTGTGGTGTGTACATACATTGGTGAATGCATGATTGTCATGGTGTGTAGGCACACAGGTAGAGTGCTTCTACATGGGTATGGATGAGCGGGGGAAGGCTCCACTATTGTTCACCTAATTTATTGATTCAGGGTCTCTCACTAATTTGATTCATCTGCCTAGGCAGCTTGCTCCAGAATTGCTGGAATTGCTACATGTTAGCATCTGGCTTTTTATGTGCAGTCTGTGTATCAGAACTTCAGTCCTCACCATCAGGTGCAAGTGCTTTAACCACTGAGAAAGCTTCCCAGACCTAAAGTTTCCAATTTAAACAAACAAACAAATAAATAAGTAAATAACTGAATGTTATGTTCCTTTGGCATATATTTACTAGATATCCAATGAAAGATAACTTTTTAAAGGTTACATATTGTTGAGAGCTTCACAAAATGAAAGGTAAACTTTTTTTTGAGAGTTTTCTTATTTTCTGGAAGGAAAATAAGGTGTTCATCATTAGTCAAGGTAATAATACAAGAAAGAATGTAAAAAGTGCTATAAAATATTTTTATTGTGCCTAAGCAAGAAGGACAGTGAGGTCAGGGAATGTATCATGAAGTCGATTTCATGTCATATTGGCTTTGCAACAGTTTCAACAAAGATCAGTACCTCAAGTCCCAGTCTTCATCTCAACCTAGAGTCTTTCTGTTTCTTTATGTCATTATTATTTTCTTTTTTTTTTCTTCTTCTTTTTTTTTTTTTTTTTGGTTTTTCGAGACAGGGTTTCTCTGTGAAGCTTTGTGCTTTTACCTGGAACTCGCTTTGTAGACCAGGCTAGCCTCGAACTCACAGAGATCCGCCTGGCTCTGCCTCCTGAGTGCTGGGATTAAAGGCGTGCGCCACCACCAACTGGCCATTATTATTTTCAAACAAGTTGTTCCTGGCACCATTAGGTTTACATGACAGTATCTTCCTCTTGACAAAAGGGAGGCTGAAACTCTCAATGGTGCCATCTTGAATGGACAGATAATATTAAATTGCTATGGACTAGATAATAGGCCCAAATTAGATAAGTTTTTGGAGAAAAAGTCTATGGATGGTGTGAAACTCACTATGTAGACCAGACTAACCTCAAACTCACAGGGATCTTTCTTTCTCTGTCTACCTCCTGGGATTGAGGGCATGCACCACCAAATAAACTATTATTACTAGAGTGGTTATTAATAATGCTCTGATTAGCTTCACCTGAGCTACACATTAAATTCTGACTCTGGATGTAGAGGAGAAAATGTCAATCAAGGCACCTAGAAAATCCATTACCAGAAGAAAGAGGATCTAGATTCTTAATGGAAGATAAGACACTCTACACACTGTGACATTGTAAAAGTTGTTCAATGTATATTAGCTTTAGTTTTTTTTTCACTTTAAAAGAAAATGGTGTATTATAGGATAAAATTTGATGTTGCATGTGTTATTGTTTACTATGTTGTTAAAGAAAAGTTCCATTCTCCTATATTCCTGGAGCATTCTGGAATTCTGAATTGACTTAATATTAGTGTAATAGCAGACCCAAAGATATTCCCATCTTTAGTATATGCAATTGTAATCATTCACAGAGAATATCTTTGCATAATTTGGTATATGGAGACCATACTATAATGCATGGCTTAAAAGATTTATGAGTAGAAATTCCTTCAGCCATTACCTTTACACTTAATCAAATTGAAGTAAAATTGATGATCTGAAACACCTGAGCTTTAGAAATGGCAATTGGTTTAATGCATGAAAACAAACTTAGAAACAGTTAATAATTCTCAAATTACTCTTAAAGATGAAATTAAGTCTTTAAAACTTATCTCATTTGCTGTGGTTACGGAAAGTATTATTTTAACCTATAAAAAACTATGGAAAGGAATATTAAGCATATGAATGTCTGTATATTAGGTGTTAAGAGGAGGGCAATGAGTACATAATCTTCATTTAGGAAGATATCACCAATACTGAATGGAAGCTACACAGATTAGATGTATCTATTTCTATTTCCTTATGGGATGTCTTCAGGTTGAGACCACTGTATTTTGGCACCATGTTTGTAGTTTAAACACGTGTGAATTGAAAGCTGCCTACCAAATTGCGCTGGCACAGCAGTAAATCTTTTCGATTCCAACAGATTTTGAGTAGAGATCTTCCACATAATGTTACAACTAGGCACTGACCACAAATGATAGCAAAACCAACGCTCTCTAGCAACCTACCAATCATAGCTTTACAGGAAGTTTTGATTGCACTTATGCTTAAAAATCATATCATCAGTGAATCCACAGGATTGCCAGCTAAACACGAAGATAAGCACAGGGCTAAAGTATTGCAATATAAAATTTGCTCAAACACAAAACATAAATGGAGAAGAGAATACAGAAATTACATAAAATACAGAAAGTACATAAAGAAACAATAATAGTAGGAAGGAAAGAATAGTTTATCTGTTAAAAATATGAAAAAATACTTTAGGTATATCCAACATGATAGTATTAGTTAGGAGAAAAATAGAATTTATAATCGAATGATTTTTAAACCTTAATACTGCAGTTAATTATGAACCATTTTGGAGAGTAAATCAATTCATACCTACAAAAGTTAACCAACTGAACACCTAGACAACCAGAGAAGAGAAAATGCTTTTGCTAACTAATAGTAAAATAGTGGCTGGTGATAAATGAAGGGAGAATGCGAGAAAACAAGTCTCCTATATCTACTAGAATAAACAATAGTACAAGCAAGATTCATGAAAAGTTACTAAATTTGGACATAATATATTGAAGTGCTTAAGTCTCTCCACAGACACCTTATAACTGGCAATATAAAGTACTAGAGAACTGTTTGGCTGATCAAAATTAACACCAACATCATTTCACCAATGAGGGGCAGTGACTTTTGTGAATCTGGATATGATTTCTTTTTTACAAATTTTAAGTGTTCCATTTTTATTCTTTTCTGTACTATGTTTTTTTATATTGAAAATAGATTTTTTTTCATATAATATATTCTGATTATGGCTTCCCCTCCCCAACTCCTCCAAGGTCCTCCCAACTTCCCCTCCCATCTTTTCATTTTCTCTCTCATTAGAATACAAACAAGCATATAAATAATAATAATAATAATAATAATAATAATAATAATATAAAAACAAACTAGAAGCAGACAAAACAAACAAACAAACAGAAGAAAAAGAATCAAAGAAACACATATAGTCAAAAATACACACATGTTCACACACACACACACACACACACATACACACACAGAAATTGGGTGCTATCATTAATCAGGATAGAATATAACATATAATCTTCAGTGCAAGGATATATAAACTGTATATAATAATTAGAAAGCACCAGAGAATTCTAAAATGAGGATTGGTCTATGAAAAAAATTACTAGAAAATAATAGGAATTGAGACACTGAGTGCATTCATAAGAAATTTAGCTCCTAACCCCCCAAAAAAGAAAAACTACAAAATAAGTTTTTCCAGATTAAAAGGAAGAGAAAGAGAGCCAAAAGGTAAACATAAATGTCTCTAAACTTGTTCCTTATTTTATTAATTAGTATTATTAAGTACAAACATTAGAATGAATGAGTATATGCTATATGTATAAAAATAGTATGCAAGAAATAGATATACAATACTTGGATCTTAATGTACCTCACAAAACAGCCTTGAAATTTGATATTGATACTATTTTCTGGTCAGTGTGCCTATTATTTCCATGACATTACAGGGAATTTCATATGGCTTTACTTAGCACGTTAAGGAGGATGTGCATACTACCTATCCTTCATGTTCAAGACTTGGCTAGACATATATTTTCAGCATTACTTACATCTACATAAGGTGTGGGACAAAGAAATTTTAGATTAATAATTTTTGTACTTAGTATCTATGCATCTCTATGCATCTGCCTGGCTCCTCTTGATTTAGTTTCATTATTTCTGAATACAAACCCAAATGCTATAAAGTGCTCACTGACAGACTAAAGGATAATATTCTTAGAGGTATGATATGCAATTGTCAAACTATCCCTGTAAAAGCTAGGCTATATTTCTGTAAAACAATCAGAAAATTATCACTGATACAGACAAATGGAACATAATTCGGTAATATGGCATTTCTCAAGCATGAGCTAATTTTTTTAAATTGGGAAAATAAATGATATATGAAAACATAGATTGCATTGAGTTACTTGCAGATGATATTTTTTAAAAGTTAAGTAGACCAATTTCCATTAATAAGGACCTAGTCTTAGTGCCATTGCACCCAAATGAACATCAGTTTCAAAGAACTTTGCAAGGTAATTTTAATTTTTTAAGAAAATTTTCATTCTCTAAGTACTTAAACTATTCTTGAACATAGAAAATTAAAGCTTCTACACTCTTGCTATAATGTCAATATAATATTGACAGTGAACCTTAAAATGACATTCCCAAGAAAAACAAGTTTATTCTTGATTATGTATATAGATGCAAGACTCTTAAGTAAATATCAACAATACAATCTTCAAGTAAAGAATAAACACATCAAGGACAGTGAGAGAACTAGCTCATCAGTTAAAGGCAGTTGCCAATGAGCTTTACTATGTGAGCTCAGTCATTGAGAACTGTATGGTAGATGGGGAACACCAACTCTTTCAAATTATCCTCTGACCTCTACATTCACATATGACACCCAAACACCCATACACCCATAATCCCTTAAAATAAATAAATGAGTGTAAATATAATTTAAAGAGTACCACATCAAGATAACTTAGGGTTCTTTCTCAGAAATCTGTTGTATTTAATAGGAAATATTCATCATTCACCACTGACCTTACACGTAGAGCATGCAGTTATCAAATTGCCCCAGTAACAGTATGTCTATATCTTGTAAAGAAGACATGAAGTATTATAAATAAATGAGATATAAAAGAGTGAGTTCTATTAATTATACTTATCATTGAGGGATTTTGATGATATGATTGTATCTCTCAATTGATTCTAAACTCGGCAGATGAGTTCTAATTATTCAATAGACAGTTAAGTACAATTATGTTGATATCATTTACTCATCCTTACAATATTTAGTGGATGATGCAAAATAGTGTTACTAAAATATCATTTCAGGGTGAAGGACAAAGGGTATGCCTGGTTTTCATATTATAAAGAATTATTAAAGAGCTTGCTTGTTACATTGTCAACCTTTGTTTCTTTCCCTAGTCTGTAGACTCCTTTTAGTAGAATTTCTAGAGAGACACTTAAGCAATATCATTTGAGGAACAGGTGGAAACCTTTTACCAAAATAGTGCCCATATTTTTCCTGTAGTTCATACTTCAAAGTCTACTCTTAGAGATTTATTTCTTCTGCTTGTGTGCTCCATAACTCAGTCTTATGAAATGAAAACACTTTGGGGAAATGTAATATGACAAGCCAATACACAACATGACGTCCATCATGATAGAGTACGAAATGAATCAATGAGTGTTGTGAGTAGGATTGGTCAGTTAAATGAGGTGACTTAATAGTAAGCAGATTTTAAGTCCTGCATGTAATAGTTTCAAGCTGGTTGGCCACTTTCTGCCAAGTAAAAAATATTAAATTATTTACTGTCTGAGATTGTTATGGAGAAATGAAGCAGCGCTTTATAGTCACTAGACCATTGATGGTTAGGCAGTAGGTATACATTATTCTTGTTAGAAGTTGTGGTGGTATTGTGTTCCCCAAAATATTGTGTATGCTAATAAACTTATCTGGGGTCAGAGAACAGGACAGCCACAATATTAAACATGAGGATAGGCAGTGGTAGCACACGCCTTTAATCCTAGCATTCCAGAGATAGAAATCCCTCTAGATCTCTGTGAGTCCAAGGCCACATTGAAAATGGCCAGGCATGGTGACACACACCTTTAATCCCAGAAAGTGAGCCTTTAATCCCAGGGAGTGGTGGTAGAAAGCAGAAAGATATATAAGGCGTGAGAACCAGAAACTAGAAGCATTTGGCTAGTTAAGCATTTGGCTGGTTAAGCATTTTGGCCTGGTTAAGCATTCAGGCTTTTGAAAAGCAGTTCAGCTAAGACCCATTCTGGATGAGAACTCAGAGGCCTCCAGTCTGAGGAAACAAGACCAGCTGAGGATCCGGCGAGACTCTTTGAGATTCATGTTACAAGAAGTGTGTGTTCAAAAAACATTTTTTGAATACACTGTGTGTAGCAAGAATTATGTGGAATACACAAATATATGTTACATTTTCTGTTTTCTAGGACTTTAATATAGATTTAATGATATGCCATGTATGTTTTCCTCCTCATTGTAAACTCTAGGCATGCAAACACATGCTAAATATTGGCGAAGGAAATGCTACTGAAAGTGCGAGCCAGCATATAGAAAGGAGTTGGGTGGAAATCCAGAAATATGTTCTTGTTATGCCACACACGAGGTAAAAACTTATTGAAGTTAAAGGTCCTGGGATTAGAAAGACACAAAAAATTACAGTGTTATGATATATTTCATTGTTTTGTTTTTCCCAACATAACAATTTTATCAATTATTTGGTAATTTCACACCACACCCTGATAACATTCACCTCCCAGTCCTCTCAAGTTTGCCCCCAACCCTTGTGACCTCTCCCCCTCCAAAAAAAAAGAAAGAAAGAAAAAGTAAAAGAAGAGAAAAAAAAAGACAAGTCCAAATTGGGATGCTTATATACATGTTGGCTCATGGTCAAACTCTCAGTAGCCAGCCTCTTAAAGGAAATTGAGTCCTTCCTCACCCCCACCCCTGCCAGAAGCCTTCAATTGTGGAGAGCTACACTTCAGCATCCTTATCACAATTAAGAGTTCTCTTCGATGGTTTCCTGTCTAGGCTATTACTTTATTTGCTAGTTGGGAATGGGGAGGGCTAGGGGTTTTCACAGAAGACTTCTTTGCCCCTCTATCTCAACTGTGAATCTGCAATTATCAATGCCACTGCAAAAGTAGGTCCCTGGCCTTTTACAGTCAGCAGGAGCATGAATCATGGAATTGCACATGGATTCTGGTGACAGTACTGACCAAAACATCCACATGGTCTCTGGCATCCACATGAGCTCTGGTGGCAGTACAGACCATGGACATCAACATGTCCCTCTGCCACAGAACAACATCAGAGCCCTCGATTAAAGCACAGTCCAAGGATATGTACATGGCCTCTAGGGCAGCATGGGCCAAGGACAACAATATGGTCTCACACTAGAGAAAAGACAACATTTTAATAAATCGTGCTAGTCAAATGGATAGTTACATGAAGAAGAATGAAACTCAGTCTTCATTTCTTTTTCTTTTTTAAGCTATCCTTTTGCCTTTATTCTCTCTCTTTTATTGAAAACAAATTTCTTTTCTCATATAAAATACCATGATTATGGTTTCCCCTCCTTCTACTCCTTCTATTTCCTATGCACATCTCCTACAATCTGAGTCCACCACCCATATGTCTCTCATTAAAAAAACAAACAGGCTTTTAAGAGCTAATGATAAAAATAATATAATATAAAAAATAGAACAAAAACTAATACATCAAAATAGGACAAAATAAACAGAAAGAGGGGGCTGAAGAAATGGCACAAGAAACAGATAGAGACACAGAGACCAACTGTGTTGCACACTCAGGAATCCCATAAAAACACTAAACTGGAAGCCAGTATATATACACAAAGGACCTGTAGAGTAAAAATTATACATACATATATACATATGATAAAATGATTTAAATTGAAATAATATTTAAAAAAACTCTCACTACATTATGAAACAAAAAGAAAACCCTATAAAGGTGCTGTTGAGTTTGTTTTCTTCTGACTATTTCCTTCTGGACATGCAAACTACCCTGAAGACTAGTTTGTTTCTCCAGTGAGACTCTGTGGTAGTTTGAATGTAATAATCTCATAGGGAGTGGCACTAGTAGGAGTTCTGGCTTTGTATGAGTGGATATGTCTTCTTGGAGGAAGTGTGTCACTGTGGGGGCAGCTTTGAGGTTTCCTATGCTCAGGATACTGTCCAGTGTCTCAGTTAACTTCTTGTTGCCTGCAAGATGTAGGACTCTCAACTACTACTCTAGCACCACATCTGCCTGTACATCACCATGTTCTCCACCATGATGATTATGGACTGAACCTCTGAAATTGTAAGTGAGCCACTCCAATTAAAAGTTTTACTTTATAAGAGTTTCCAAGGTAATGGTATCTCTTTGTAGCAATAGAAACCCTAACTATGACAGACTTCCTTGGAGAAAACTAAATTTTCATTTGCAACTGATTATTGATTATTTGCAACTTGCTTCAAGGTTAGGAATGGGAGCATGCACCCACTTCTCCTTTCAGCTCTAGGACCAGCATAGCTTTCAGTCATGGCATCATTGTCAATCCTAAGGTTTGTGAATGGATTGGTGTTTATTTTTCTGTTTTGAAAAAATGCAGAGTACCTAAGACCAAAGACATTAGCATGCAAGAGTTAAGGCTCTACCTAGGCACAAGCTGGACTTCTCCATGTCCAATGAATTGTATAGGTGTCTTCAGAAATGGGGTCAGTTTGTGGAGAACAACCTTTAGCTTTGGCAACAGGCTGGATTGTTAGGGGTTCCCATGGGACCTCTTTGGCCAACAACTCAATTAGGTGTTACCCAGTCCCAGTATTGGAAACTTCAGGGTTATAACTAGTCAGACAAAGTTCCAACTCATAGCTTGCACAGCACCAGTCCCATTCAACAGAGACCTGTTTTTACCAAGTTTGCTTTTTTTCCCCACTAACCCTTCTTGAAAGCTGCTAGCATTAGAAATAAATCATTAAGTTTTTTTCTCCTCCAGTATTCAGATCTTCACTTATGGAAATTCTACCATCACTACTATGAGGAAATGTGGTGTGCATAATAACTATCTTTAAATTTTCCATAGTGAAATAAATTATAAAATTCCAACTACACTGTGCCCTCTGGTATCATTTTATTTATTTAATTTTTTCACTCATGATAAAAGACAAAATAGGCTTACTTTAACAACATGAGCAAGAACAAGATTATTTTAGCCGCTTTGCTCCCATTTAAGCTTTTGAGACTCTCTACCCTAGCATATTTGATAGCACTGTCAATATATCAATTCTGCAGGAAATATGGAATAATTCCTCAGACTTCTCTTTACATAATCTCCCACACACTGTCAGACTCCCATTAAAAAGTTCATCTAAGGGGCCCACAGAGGGGGATCAGCAGTTAAGAGCACTTGATGCTCTTGTAGAGGCCCCAGGTTCAATTTCCAGCACCTACATTATGGTTTGCAGCTGTCTGTACCTCTAGTTCTGGGGGTCCACCAGTTTCTTGTAGCCTCTGTAGATACTGCATGCATGTGGTGCACAGATATACATGAAAGACAGGTACCCAAACACATAATCTAAAATAAAATAAATTTTAAAAGTGCATTTATGGAATAAAACTGGTCATAGAAGTGTTATAATTCAAGTATCACAACAAAAACTGAGAAGAATTATTTTCAGATATTGAGATGATGAAGATAAAATTACAGATATACTTCCAGTCCTCCACTCCTGTTGGTATTGACTCATAAGCTTGAACACAGAGGCCCTCAGCGGGTCTTGTCTCAGGGAATGGAGAAAGTGAAATGGCCAAGGATACTGGAAAGAATGATAATAAATGTGACCTTCTTTCCAAAGGTTTCCTTCCTCCTCATAGTAAGATATGAACTTTGCCTTTGCATACCCATCAAAACTCAATATAAATCATGTGTTATTCATTAAGGTATGTGTTATGTGCTTTACCTAAATGAAGTTTCTTAGTAACAATATAAGCAGCTACTAGTTTCTTCCCATTTTATAGATGAAGACATTGAGGATTTGAGGAGACACATTTTGTATACTTAAGAAATAACCAGGCTAGAATTGTTAAGTCCAAAGCTGTCTATAAATGAAAATACATTTAATCTTTATATGGTCCTGCTTCCCAACATTAGTACATTTGACCTTGAACTACGGTAATATGTCGAGCAGTTCTCTATTTATGGGATTGTAAGCCATTAGGGTAAAAAGACTATGTTCATACAAGTCAGTACAATGAAATCAGCTGGGAACTGAAGTGGATCAGAACCAGCATTAAAAATGGAAAATTTAGGAATGTCCAAATTCTAAGCTCAAGGGGACCCTGAGGAGTAGGATTTTCTTAAAGATTCAAATGAAAAAATAAATATTCTTTGAATGACTGAGGGGGGGGGGGGGAAACATTAGGGAAATTGTGCATCTCAGCAAGAAAAGAATGATATGACTTTATGGGACAACCATCATAGCATTCTAGGAAACCAAAATCTAACCAGCATTTCCCAATGTTCAGATTTTCTATGTCAGCCTGGAATCTACAGCAAGTGAATTTTAATGCAGATTTAATATGTGCAAAAGACATCAGTAAAACTGACAATGAAATAAAAAAAATAAACTACCCCCAAATACCTATTGATTTACTGGCCACATGGGCTAAAATTAAGGTGATGAAGTTTTCATTTGGTACCCATGTGCCTAGCTATTTGCATATTTAAAATCTGTTTTTCAAATAGAGGCTATAGTTTGCTGTTGAATTCCTGAGAAGTCACTGTGTCAAAGGGTTGATGTGTAGTCTAGTGATACTGAAGGTGAGGTTAGAAATTTTAAAGGTCCCTGAGGATCCTAGAACTTGTCTTAGTCTCTTTAGATATGAAGATCTGAGGTGAATGGTTTGCTTTACTTGATATCCACATGATGATGTATTATATTTTTGAAGGCTCAAAGTTTGGGACCACTTGACCATGGAATGAAATATCTACAAACTATTTCCTTATAGCAATGGAAACTAGTACAATAAATGACAATTTGAAAAACACTTTAAGGTTCACTTTAATATGAAAAAAATATAGGCAAATTTCCCATGTGCTTCTTGCACTCAAATACTCAATTTTCCTGTTACCAAGACCCTGGAGAGGGCTTGGGATATGGCTCACTGAGTAAAAACCTTTGCTGCAGAAGCCTGACCACTTGAGTTTGATTCTCATAGCCCATATAAAAATGCCAAATACAGTAGCATGTACCTGGAAGTTTTCCTGTGTCCCACCAGGTCCTACAGCTGCTCGAACCCAATTAAACACACAGAGGCTTATATTACTTACAAACTGTATGGTCTATGGTAGGCCTCTTGATAGCTAGCTCTTATATCTTAAATTAACCCATTTCTATAAATCTATACTTTGCCACAAGGCTTGTGGCTTACTAATACCTTTACATCTTGCTTCTCCTGGTGAAAGCTTGCAGCGTCTCTTTGCTCTCCTTTCTCTTCCTCTGTTTGGATTTCCCACCTGCCTCTAAACTGCCTTGCTATAGGCCAAATGGCTTTATTTATCAACCAATCAGAGCAACACATATTCACAGCATACAGAAAGACATCCACAGCAGTAGCACTCATCTGAAATCCCAGCACTGATGTGGGGAGACAAGAGGTAGATACAGGAGAATGAGTCAGAAGATTGCTGGTCAGATAGCCTAGAATATGCAGTGCAGAAACAAGAGAAAACATACCTCAGAAATTGGGTAGAAGGAAAGAACTGACTCCTGACAATTGACCTTTGATCTCTATGCATGTGCATGGCATACACATGCTCACACTCACACAAAAACAAACAAGCAAACCCCGTAGGACATTATTGTAAACAATTAACTTACATTGACACAATACTATTGTCATGCCTAAATCTATAATTTTGTTTTGCAGCTTGCAATTGCTATTCCATATTCAAGGGGTTTGAAGAAATATATAATGACATGCATCTGCAATTTTAGTATCATATACTGCTATGTGACAAATCTTTGCTCAACCACTTTATTCATGCTGAAATTAAAGGTGTGTGCCACCACTGCCTGGCCTTTATGGCTAACTAGTGGCTGGCTTTGCCCTCTGATCTTCAGGTAAGCATTATTTGTTAGCTCACAAACAAAGTATCACCACATATCTCTTTTTTCTCTAAAACAAAAAAAGTTATAGTTAATATAAGAAAAACTGTATACAGCAAATATAATAACTATATATAGTATATACAGGCAATAAATACATCAACAATATCTAGTCCATAAACATTTAAAAATTCAGAGAAAATACTCCATTATCTATCCTATTTTGATGAGTCCAAAGTGTTGCAATTAATTCACTTTCTATCCTAACTTGTTTTAGCAACCAAAAGCTATCTTTGATGTCTCTCAAACTTATACACTTTACATCTCTTTAGTGAGTTTCTTTTCTGAATATGTTAACAAGAAAAACTGTAACTATCTAGTCTTCAACTCCAGAGACCTGAGAAGGAAATAATATTAACTGAGTAAGCAGGAAATATTGAATTTTAAGAGTTCTTTGTATAGCTCAGATAATAGTCTATGTGAAATAAGTATTTAATATTAACTGTAAAGAAATTCATTGAGTTGTATAATCTTTGCCTCTGGTTAATTTTGGTATATGATTGTTTTTGATATATTATAAAAAATGTATTGATTTGAAAATTTATACAATATATTTTGTTTATATTCTTTACACTCTCCCAATTTCTTCTAGAGCCTCCCCACTTTCTCCCCACCCAATATTATTGTTATCTCTTCCTCTCTAGGAAAAAATATTAATACATAAGTCAATATAAACAATAAAATCAAAAAAGACAAAAATAACAATCCAAATGGAAAAAAAGCATACATCCATATTTTTGTATGTGGCTTTGTAATAATATAGTTTAACATACAAATAATTACAAAGATAATTTATATTGTACAACTATTTATGAAACTCATTTATTTATTCATTGAAAATAGGTTCTTCTCTCATACAATATATCCCAACCACAGTTTCCCCTTCCTCCACTCTTCCTAGCTCCCCCTGATATTCCCTCTCACCCAGATCCACTCCCCATCTGTTTCCTCTTCAGAAAACATTAGGCCTCCAAGTGATGACAACCAAATAGGACAAAACAAGATGCAATAGGACAAGGTGAAAACCCTCATATTGAGACTAAACAAGGCAACTCAATAGGAGGAAAAGAGTCTCAAGAGCAAGCAAAAGAGTCAGAGACACATCTGCTCCCACTGTTAGGAGTCACACAAAAGCACCAATCTAGTAACCATAACATACACAAATATGGTTTAAAATAAAAATAATTTAAAAGAAAATATGTGTTTTGCAGCAATTTATGAAAATCTTAATTATGCCCTTTCATTATTTCAATGATTTATTTTGTAAAGCAGACTATTTTAGTTTAAATAAGTGCTAATTAACCCAATTTTATTTGTTTATCAGTATTTACACCACTGATTTCACCTTTGATTTTCATACTTAAAAAGTCAAAATGGCCAGGCGATGGTGGCGCACGCCTTTAATCCCAGCACTCAGGAGGCAGAGCCAGGCGGATCTCTGTGAGTTCAAGGCCTGCCTGGGCTACCAACCAAGTGAGTTCCAGGAAAGGCACAAATCTACACAGAGAAACCCTGTCTCAAAAAACCAAAAAAAAAAAAAAAGATGTAAAAAAAAAGTCAAAATGGATGTGTGTTTGATCTTATGGAGGAACAATTCAGTAAGACTTTAGATTATCAGTAGGAAGCTCTCTTCAGACTGTTTTCATCTATCAGACTTGACCATATTGAACCTCATACCTTTGTTACTTTTCTATTACTGTAAAGAGTCACCATGACCACGGGAACTTATAAAAAGAAGCATTTAAGTGCTTAAAATTTTGAAGGGTATACCTATAAACATCGTGGTGAAGAGCATGGCTATAGATGGGCAAGCATGATGAGGAGAGAGAGAGAGAGAGAAAGAGAGAGAGAGAGAGAGAGAGAGAGAGAGAGAGAAAGAGACTAGGCATGGCCAGGGGTTTTGAAACTTCAAAGCCTATCCCCAATGATATACTTTCTCCAACAAGGCCATACCTCCTAGTCCTTCACAAAACAATCAACAAAGTAGGTATCAAGCTTCAAATATATGACCTATGGGGACAATTCTCATTCAAACAACTACATTATATTTTTATTGTTCGTTCATTATAGACAAGTTTTTCTTACCTTAGCACTGATTTCCATGGAAGCTTTTGCTAGGAGTTGGTTTCAGCTCAGATAACATGTCATTCCCTGTATTTGCTTTTCTATCTCAACTTTGGGAACAATAGTTAGCTTTTCAGTCATCTGTATTTGATGTAAGCTGCTCAGTTTTCATAATGCTAAGTTTTTTTTGTTGTTGATTTTGAGTTTGAATGGTGATTTTTTTTACTTCTATCCATTTTAGATTAGAAGACATAGATAATTTAACCTTCATGATGATTCTATAAACTAGGTGCCAGGTTTATGATTTTCTTAGGTGTAAGCAAATGAGGCAAAAGGTAGTTATGTGAATTTTGGAAGCTCTCACAGTTACTAATGTTAGAAATAAAAGTGGGGACTGTCTATCTAGCTCCAAAATCTGTACACACAACATATTAATGTTATTTGTTTAGAAAGAAAGCCCCCCCAAAAGTCCAATTTGAAGTTCATTCTCACATTCTTACTTCCTTTCAAATCTCTGTTCAATATTTATGCTTTTCAGAGACATACTACAGACTTCTCCAGTATCTTAATGTGTGATTGATAGGATGCATCGAATGATGGCTCCCATTCCTCCACTTTCTATTCTCTGAAACCTGTGATTAAATTAGGTAAAATGACAGAGAGAAATGATGGTTGCAATACACTTAAAGTCATTAATCATCTGACTTTAAACCTGAGATCTCTATTATAATTGTATGTGGATCCTTAAGAGTAAAAGAGAAAGTTATGCATAGGAAGATTTGAGTGTTAGTGAAATACAAGAAATTAGAACATTGCTGACTTTGAAAACAGAAGAAACATAAAATCCTAGAAGTTGGAAAACTCAACTATAATACCCTCTCTAAGGCTCATGGAAGAAGGGGTTGAGGCATTGTGGGATCCAGAGGAAGAGGGAATAATAGTGTGGAACACTGTCTTCTAGATACAACATGGTTGTTGCACCCTTGAACTCACAGCAGCTATGGTTACTTATACAATATATTCTTAAGATTTGGTCAGTCAAAATCTTATCATGGAAGAGGAAGGAGCTCATGGGTCCTTGCATTCCCCGAGAACTTATACACTAAGACAGTAGTTGATGGGGAGGAAGAGTCATTGTCCCCATTGCTATAGCCAATGGTAAGAAGCACATTGTGTAAATGACTCACACCCATGTTCTTATAAACAGCCCCAGTGAAACTTGTTAGTTGACCCCAAATAAAAGAAATAAAACTAAAGGTGGAGAGGGCTATTTCAGGAGTAGAAAAAGATTATTAAGTGTTGGAAAGAAGTGGAGCCACAGAGGATAGATATAGATTAAGTGACTAAAGGGTACAGATAGATCTCCCCAGGAAAGGGAAATAGAATAGAGAGTTATGGATGTATGGGACAGAGGGGCTAGACAGGGGGACCAAGTAGGAGGAAGACAGAAGAAGGAGAAAAAGAAGGGGAGACAGGGAAAGAAAACTAAATTTAAAAAACCATTTAAGGAATAGTATGGAAACCTAATACAGTAGAAGCTTCCTAAAATATATACATGTATGAACATAATCTAAATGAAATTACCAAATAATGAGGTAGACAAAGCCCCAATTGGCCATCTTCTCTTTTCACCAAATGAAGCTTTCAGTCCCCAAATTGAGTGACATCTAGTTGAGTAGTTGGCCAAAGGGGTCCCAGGGCTGTTGCCAAGACTATAGGTTTCTCTCTACAAACTGAAGCCAAGGCCCTATTGCTGAAGACATTACCTACACAACTCATGAACATGGGAAAGTCAAGCTGGTGCCTACATAGAGCATTCTGCTTTAAGTTCTAGTGTCTTTGTTACAGGAAGGTACTCTGAATTCTATCAAAAGAGAAATATAAGCGCTAAGCCATTCATCAACCATTTGACAAACAATGATATCCTGCCTGCAAGATATGTTAGGGCAGTAGTGGCAAAAAGCTTGTGAAAGTAACTATCTATCTTATTTGCCTTAAGGCACACTCTAGGAGATGGAAACCATATTATTTGGGTGACCAAGAATCTAAGATGAGATAGTTCAGGGAACTAGGGTAAAACCAACTGCTACTTACTGTTCAAAAGAAAAACAGTAGCAATAAAATAACCCTTAATGACATTTTGCTATATTCATGGATCAATGCCTTGCTCAGCTATCATCAGAGAAGTTTTTTCCTACAGTGGATGTGTACAAGTACATAAATCCATAGACAAACAATATGCAAAGAGTGACAGACCTCAGAAGAGCCATCAGCCTTAGAGGAGTTGCCTCCACCAAATCCCTCCCGTTAGGGATCAGGGGACCCCAAGGGAAAGAAGACAGAAAGAGCATAAGAGCCAGAGGGGATGGAAGACACCAAGACAACAAAGCCCTCTAAATCAACATGAACAAAGTTCTTATGAACTTATGGAGACCGAAGCAGCATGCACAGGACCTGCATGGGTTTGCACTAGGTCATCTGTGTATATAACTTTCAGTTTAGTGAATTTATGGGATTCCTGAGTGTGTAAATGAGTGGGTGTAGCTGGAGTTTTCACTCCAGTCCCGCCAAGCCCTGGCAGTCCGACAGCCCACTTATAAAATAAACACACAGACACTTATATTATTTAAACTGTTTGGCCTAATGGCTCAGGCTTCTTGCGAGCTGTTCTTATATATTAAATTAACCCATTTCTATTAGTCTATAAGTTGCCACGTGGCTCATGGCTTACCGGTACATTACATCTTGTTAGGTGTCTCTCTGCCTCAGCCTTCCACTCCCTAGACATTTCCTCTCTCTTTGTCCCGCCTACCCTATCCTGCCTAGTTACTGCCCAATCAGAGTTTTATTTATCGATTAATCATCCACACAGCAAGTGCGTCTGTTTCTTGTGCCTTCTTTTGGACTCTTTCCTTTGTTGGTTTATTTTTTCCAATTCTGATGTGTTAGTTTTGATGTATCTTTTATTTTATTATTATCCCTTAAAAGCCTGTTTATTTTCTGAAGACAGACAGAAAGGATGTGGATCTGGATGGTAGGGGAGGTAGGGAGAAACTGAAAGGAGTAGAAGAAGGGAAAACTATAATCGAGACAAATTATAAGAGGAAAAAAACCTATTTTCAATAAAAGGAAAAAATTCGGAGGTAAACTAGGGAAAGTAATGGAGTATAGTATAATTGAAATGAATTATATACAGGAATGAAAATATAAAAACCAAACCCATTATTATGTATGATTAATATATTAATTTATTAATGTATGCTGAATCACACATTAAAATAAAAATGTAAAAATTAAAAATACAAGGAAGCAGATTATCTATCGGTTTCTCCAGAAAGAGTTGCTGTCCTTCCAGCATCTTGATTTCAGGCTAGTAAGATTGTATCATACTCATAACTGAAATAACTCCAAGATAATTAACTTGATTCATTTACAGGACCAACTTTGTGTTGATTTGTTAGAGACATTATAGGAAAGAGTGTACATTCTTCATCCATATGAACCTTTGGTTCAGAACTGACACTCTTAATGGTCCCTCCTCAAGATTTTAATGGACCTGCCTTCTATTGATACTGAACTGTTAAAACACATGTTCTTTTCTCCATAGTCACAGTGTACATTTTTCCAGAGCAAAGATCAGGCCATATCTTTTAGTATCCTTTGAATACATACAATCTTTTGCAACATAAGTGTTCAATGATCCTTTTTTATTGGACCACCTGTATGGTGGTGACTCCACACAGATAAAGAATGTGATTTGTCAGCTTCTACCAAAATATCACTGCCACCTTCCATTATAAAATGGTGTGAAAAGTTATTATGCCAGAAAGTCTTCTTGCTTGAAGCTTCCCTCTCTGCATCAGTGCTGAGGTAGGAGCACGGCTTTGCTGCTTCCTCTCTTTCTCACAGTTCCGTTGGAGATCAGCTGTTGAAAACATTAACACAAAATTTTAAATGTCAGATTACTTTCCAGGTTATTAAAACAGCAGCCATACTTTGGAATGTTTTGCCAAAGTACAACTGACAATTGGCTCACTGAAAAAAAAGTGCAATTTTCCTGGTTTCCAGGTAGTTGCTTTTTTTTATGTAGAATACTGTGTTTGGGAGACATTTTGAGTTAAGAGAAAGTTGTTTCAACAAAACAATTACCAAACATAACCAATAATTACTTGTCAGAATTTTAAGTTTCTTTTACAATGCTGATTTCCTGTGCAACTTAATTTGTGTTGCCATGATGTTAACTGTCTTATAATAACCTCAATGAAAGTCTGCAGTGACCTAGTTATGATGACATTATAGCAAGAGAATAGAATGAGGATATGCATAAAAATACAAGTCCAAAGGGGACTCATTTTGATGCCAATTTGATGTCACAATGAATATGATGGTGGAATAATTACAGTGCCATCTTTGCAGGACCCACACTGAGAAATATCACTATAAAAACATACAAATACATATTGTAGTACATATGTGAAAGTAAATTAAACTAATGAAAAAAAAAAGCAAATAATGGTTCTTACATCAATCATGTTGCTACAGAAATGCCTAAGGCAGGCTCACTCTAATGACATTAGTCATATTCAGTTAAAAGTAAAACCTGTTCCACAGAGAGTGGAATGTGAGTTGATCAGCATTGCTACCAAGCTCAATTACTTGCTAACATGGGTTGACAAATACTTTAATGTGGCATATCTCTGCTCGACACAGACAGTATGTGAAGGTCAAAGTCCTTTCCCTCAGCATTAAAGATGAAGAAATAATTCCAGCATTGAGATTTTGAATTAGTGCATTGATTAACATCATGCAACTTCCTATCTCTTTCTTGATCTGTCAGTTATAATTCTTTCCTTGATATGGATAATATATAAGTTAATTTTAAAAACCATGAATGGTTCATTTAAACATTTTAAAGGAGGCTGAATAGTGGATAAAGGATAGCACTGTGGTTAATAACCTAGAGTTAAAATACTGTTTCAAAAATTCTAAAATATTTTTAAAATTTCATACAGAATTATTTGTGGAAGTGCATGCTCCACTTGGGACTACTATTGATGAACATCTCTGTAAATTACATAAGATTCACTCTCCAATGGTCTATAATCTGAAAAGAGTGGGAGTAATGCTTCATGATATTCTGTTTGTATCAGAAAAAAGTGATAGAATTCCTAAAGATCTCTAGCAGGAAGAATTAACATTAATTTATGCAAATATCTAAAAGAAGAATGGATTATTATAACAAAGGGGAAAGCCAAGATAGGATCAGAACTGAAATAACAACATATCATGATTTTTCATGAAACACTATATCAATGACATTTTAAATGTAAGGTAAGTAGGGTACTACTTACCTTAATAATGCTTTCCAGTTTGCTATGAAGTTTCAAGACTCAAAACATTAGCCATGTTACTGTTGGCAACTAAGACCAGCTGGAATACTAGTAAAAAGAAGGGCTGGTTAGGGATAACCAGAAGTCATATAAGCAATAAAATAAAATAATAAATAAATCTCACAGGTCAAGGTAATCAACATCCATGTATGCAGTCAACAGTTCAGAGATTATAAAGAGATTAAGCAACAGGATAAAGTAAATGATTGATTGTCCATACAAACAACAAACATAAAGCCTAAATGAAATGAGGGATAAGCTGTATCAGGCCACTTTAACATTACAAGCAGTGTTGCATGGCAAGAATAGTTGCTATTATTGAATACCAGTTAAGCGCTCCATATCCATCATATCTACTGTTTCCTACAACCCCTCAAGGTAGGATTTTATATCTATTTGAGGATTTTATATCTATTTTAGAGATAAGGAAATGGAAGCTGTGTTAGTTCACTCCAGCAATCTTTGCCAAACACCATAAACTGAGGAGTGTTAACAACAGAAATTTATTTCTCATATTTCTGGATGCTCAGAGGGTCTAAGATCAAGATGTTGACCTGATTATGGTTCACACTGCGTCTCTTCTCCTTCAAGTAAAGAGTTTTGTTGCCTTTTCTGCTTCAAATAAAATGCTTTGTTGCAAGCATTGCCCCTGCTCACGATTTGTGACTTTAGGCCAGCAATTAAGTGAAGCAGAGCCAGCCTGTCACAGGCTTCTTCATCAGTTATTGTAACTGCATAGCATCCAGCACCTATGACAAAGACTTCATTTTGTGTCACTCAAAGAGGACATTTTCTTGGCCCAATTCAAGGTCGTAGGCTCTGCATACCTACTCAGCCCCTTCACAGCCACTTTCTCCTCAGCTCCTCAGCAGATCTTTCTGTGCCACTTAAATTTTGATGACTACCACAGGAAGACTGAATTATCAGTCAGGTTGCTTCTTTGTTCTTCCCCTTTATAATGACCTTTGTTAATCATTCATTGGCTGTTTTGGCAGCCATGAACTCCTTTTGCCACACCCGCTTCAGGTCCATGGGACTATAATCAAGTTCAGCAGAACGGTATTCTATCTTACAGGTTCTACTTATACAGATGCTTAAAATTTAACCTCTCTGTTGGGGCTATATGTAAATCAGCAAATCATTTCAAGGGAAACAAGGCAAAATATTTAGCATGCATAGGATATATTTACTCTTTTTTCTTAAAATTTCCTTTTACTTATTTATTTTGTATTCTGCCCCCCAGGGATAGTAGTCAAAGCCTAACACATAGTAGGCAAAGTTAACAAGTCTTAATTCTATTTATTAAATTTCTGTCTTTCTAAGGCTGGAGAATTGCCTCAACTGTACATGTTAAGAGCATGTACTGCTGTTAGAAAGAACCCAAGTTTGGTTACAAGCACCCATGTTGGCTAGCTCAAAACCACCTGTAGATCCAGTTCCAGGGGATTTGATGCCCAGTTCTGGTCTTCACAGGCATGCCACTCATGTGCACAAGCCCCTACTCTTACATATATATATACACATAATTAAATATACAAGCAAAAATAAATCTTTAAAAAATACTGTCTTCCTCAGTACCTCCTTTTTTTCTTTTACCTTTAAAACATTTTCAGCATTTCTAATTGTTCTCTTTCTTTTTTTTGTTCAAGGTTTTGCTCAGATAACCTTTCTCTAGTCAAACTTCCTTTTCAGAATCTCTGGGCAGAGAGGAACTCCATTGTTACTGTATCAATAGCACCTCACCAGATCCCTTGCCATTTATGTCACTTCTATTGTTATTATCTATTAGAATTCCAGTATCTTCCACAGGAATGTGAGTTGCTTGCAAATGATTATGAGAGCTGGTTCAATTACATCTCTGATCCCACTCATCCAGTCTGGCATGCAGTAGACACTCATTGTTTCACAAAAGAATGTGTGAATTGTTCATACCTTTATAACTAATGCTTGCTCACTGTCTCCAGTAGTTCTAAAATTAATTTTTGAGGTGGATAATTACACTTGGCAGATATTTTTAAAATACATGGGTGCTTGATGGAATCAATGCCTAAAATGATTACTTTTTTCAGTATTCCAACACTACATGGGTATATGAAGCAAGTAATCAGCCTCTAGGTTCTACATAGAGCCTTGAGTTTTTGATACAGGTAGAATCCTACTCTATAGCCCAAATTTTGTTTGAACTCACAATACTCCTTCCTCTGCTTCTTGAGAACTGGGATTAGAGGCCAGTGCCACCATTCTAGATTTTGAAACTAGCATTCAAACCTGTCTAATATCTGTGGTCTCCATTGTGGTTTATAGAGTTTTGAAATTAATTTACACAAAATGTATTTTAAGATGAATTATAAGATTGTGAGAATAGAATAATAATTTAATGGAAAACTTCTTGTTATTGATAATACTCAAAGGAAAAAGCATGGGAGAATCATATAATTATAGATATTAGCTACCTATTACTTCCTTAAGGAAGTCTCATGGTCTCTCTTTTCTGTCTGCATCTCTAAACTAATGGATGGGGCATTCTAGTCAGTTAACTATGACAATGAATGTTTCAGTCAATCATTTGAAATTTTTGTCTCACCGACACAAAGCATCTGGCTATTTAGAAACCTCTAGATGATTGACTACAAGTTTCACATTACATCTATATGTCTTGGTGTCATGTAGACACAGACTATTGCTCAAGAAAATGTGTTTTTTAAACATTAACACAAGGTCTTTCCTCAGAGTTATGAATTGTATTACTTTCATTTTCTTAAGTACAAACTTGATTTTATGTATGTTTCTAGAACTGGCCCAACATTAGTAAGTCCAAACCATCCTATGTACAAAAAATAACAACTTTCTGATTTGAAATGAAATTTTGTTTCCTGTAAACCTTTGTATGAACAAGCAGACTGTATATCTGCTAATTTATGTCCTTGCCACATACATATTGCCAAATACTGAGCCTGCCCAAAATATAGAAAACACAGTATGTTATACAAAGCTCACTGTAAAGACTAAGACATATTCCAATGAGGATTAAATGAATTTGACATCAAATAGTAAGGATCTATAGTAATCTCAGTTTTATGAAAAATTCTGTTAACACATTCTGAAATATTATACTCTGATTTTTCAAATTATAAGTGAAGATACTGAAGCATTTTTGAAGGAAAATCTTTGAGGTATTCATAAGGCTGGAGACTTGTACAAACTAACATGCTGTCTATATTTAATACATGTAAATTTATAAGAGCAACAACCCTTCCAATTTATTTTTTAGTTCTTGGAACCAATCGCATAACCTGTGATAAATCTGATTTCCAATTTTGTAACCTTTCCTGAGGCTGAACTTACTGTTAGAGTACTTACAGTAAGTCTGACCAAATCTGTCACACAGGCACTAGTAATAGCTGCATATAATGAAGTCTGCTCATTCAAGTGCTTAGGTGTATAAATTCTTCTTTAATCATATGAAAAATCATCTCATAATTTACACTGTGTGTGCAATATACCATTATAGATTAATTTCATAATTTTACATTGTTTAAAGGTCCTTTGTTCCCTGCTATTATGTATCTACCTAGTGGAAATCTATAATAAATGACTTGATTCTGCAAACCATTAATTTATAATCATTTGACATATGTCAGATCTAATAATTACAATGCTGTCCAATCTGAATCAACTGATGGCATGTTTGCAGAAGCACTCATGTTTACTATTATTATTTATATTGCATTTTCACTTCTGTTTTTATTTTGATTACATTCCAAATTATCTACATTGGTTATCTTCATAACACTGAATAATGGCCATTCTTACTTTCATGATCTTTTCAATACCTGTGAACCACTGAAGCTGATGTCCTTTACATATTTAACTTTTTAAGCTGAAATTAGTTTTAATCCTCACTGAGTGTTAAGAACTGAACTTGAAGATGAGGAAGTTAAATTCACAAAAAAACCCACTTAATATCTAATTATGACCTGTAGTCATATATGACATGAACTATTTTTCAGAGTTTTCTGAGTAGAAAATTCACTGGAAACCCTCAGTGGAATGATTGTGAGATATAAAAGAAAAGAAAGAAAAAACAGGATCAACAAGATATTTGCCCATTGTTTCCTATACATCCACATCCTGCTGTTGAAATTTCATGCATTTTAATGCTCATCATTACCTAAAGCATGTTTTTAAGTGTCAGATTATTACTGATTATTATGTATATAGCACAGTTTACTGAATTCAGGGAGAAGTAGAGGTCATTCTAGATTGAATACATTATTATATTTTGTTTAGCATAGATGAATTATTTTACATGTGCCATTGTCATGCAGAGCAGTGAAAGTTAGATGCATTAGTCCTTTAGGCAGTGAAAGCTTCCTGTATACCCTCCAAATTTTGATTATAACTTAGAAGTGCCAGTAATTTAGGTATAGTTACCTACTTATAGGAGAAAGTGGAATTATGACAGCTTTAAACACATGAAATAATGAAAGTTAGAAATTTGCCCTAAGAACAATTAAACCATGAGACAAATCTCAGCTGACAAATAGTTAACCAGCAAACAAAATAGCAAGTCTTTTAAGTATTGTTATTTTTCCACATAGATTTATTGTGCTTATGGAGATGCTCTCTGGGTCATAGGACCCAGAGGATTCTACTGATAATAATTATGTCTTAAATACATGCACATACACAAGACACACATACACACTTGTGTATAGACACAGAGTTCTGGCTGACCATTACTTATTGATACACTGGAGCAGTGTGCTCAAGATTAGACATAGTAGATAACGGCTATGTTTCTCCAATTGCTATTTTTTACTGCTGCATCTAAAGCTGATGTATTGAACTGCCACAGAAGATGTTTATCATGATCCAGCCCACGGACATCTTGGTTATACTAGTGGTTAGCAAAGTACTTCATGATCTTTATGCCTAAATGATGCCCGACAGCTCAGGTTTCACTATCATCCTAGGAAGTAACTTCTTCCTCCTATTTCTTTGACCTTGGATGATAAAAGGACACAAAGGGGAGTCTAACAACCTTCTGCATCTAAAAGAAAATGACATCTTTAAAAATGATATCATCTCTTTCTACAGAAAATAGAGTCATTATCCTCCCTTCTCCTCCCTTCAGCTGCTCCACTTTCTGCCCTCCAATATGTGAGGCCACCCATGACATGAAAAAATTTCGTGAAGGTAAATCCAACTCACTCCAGGAATGACCATAGAAGAGACAAAAGAAGCTGAATAAGTCTGCTGTCACTGGTACATTCAAGCTAAATCAGCTAAGGGTAAGGAAATCAAACATAGTGCAGTCCCACGAAAGTTAACAATGAGGGATGAGTCTGATCGTCAGTGGATGGGCGGGGGGGGGGGGGGGAGTGACTTGTAGGTGACAATCTTCTCAGAGAAAGAGCTATTAAAAGTTAACTGTAGAATAAACAAAAGGAAATGGAAATTTACCCCCAACTTAAGCTAAACTGAATTAGTTTAAGAGGAAGAATGTTCAAAGGGAGGTGATGCCTGGTCAGCAGTGGGCAGCGGAGGTACCTTATATTTGCAGCTCTCCTACAGTCTCTACTAAATCACTTTGTCACTTAGTCCCTAGCAGAGATAATGACAACTGGCTATCTTTTGTTCCCAATGACATATTAAAGATAGGAGTTAATGTCCATCATGTGTTGGATATTCTACAGAGAAATATATCAAAATTAAATATGAGATTAATTTATAATTAGGCACCCATTTTCAAGATATTGCTTTAAATTTTCTTTTATTGAAAATAGTTTTTTTTCATAAAATATATTCTGATTATGGTTTCTCTTTCCATAAGTCTTCAGAGATCCTCCCAATCTCCCCTCCCATCTGGATCCACACCTTTTCTGTCTCTCCTTAGAAAACAAGCAGGCATCTAAATAATAATAATAATAATAATAATAATAATAATAATAATATAAAATAAGATGGCATAAAACAAAAGCAAACAAATCAGAATAAAGCAAAGTAAACAGAAGAAAGAGAGCCAAAGAATCAGCACAAGAAACATATGCATATTCAGAGGCATATATGTTCACAGACACAGAAAAGCTCTAAAAATGCAAAACCCGAAGCCATAATATACAATGCAAATGACCTATAATGAAGAGGGGGTGGGAGCGCTAGCTTCTGGGTTAGGTTTGGGGGCTTATGTCCACTTCTCTCAGTGCTGGGAGCATCTTCTAGTTTGAATCTATGTAGGCTCTCTACATGCAGCCACAGTCTCGGTGGGTTCATATGTACACCAGTCCTGTTGTGGCCAGAAGTCCTTATTTTATTGATGCGCTCTATCTCCTCTGGCTCTTGCAATCCTTCTGCCTCCTCTTCCATTGGGTTCTCTAAACTTACTCTCTTGTATTTGGTATTATGGTGATATAAGTAAGCCTAGATTTGTATATTCATGGAGCTGACAGTTTTGTGTCAGGGGCACTCATGAACAATAATAATTATTTTTATTTAATATAGAAAAATGTTGGCAAATACAAGTAGAATAAAATTATATTCTATGGCCCTATGTGAGGAAGCAATTACTTTCTGCCAAGAAGAAAGAAAATTTTTAGAAACTTCACTTTCAACTTGAAGGTTAACAATGGTGTCATGATATGAGAAGGGTTTCAGAGAAGAAATTAAAGTCAGAAAAGTAGTATGTAATTGGAGAAATAGTAAATGATGTGTTTTGGATGTAACAAGGAATATGTGCATATATAAACAAGAAAAATAAAATTAGGAATATAATTTAGATTTAGAATACAATAATTTCTGTATTAAGCTAAGGATGTTGGACTTCCTCTGGTAAGAGAAAAGATATCTAAGAGATCTTATAGCATTTAGCAGATTGGAATAGGGACATATTAGGTAGGGTATAGGTGTCTGAAGTATTGAAATTAGACCACATGTGACAGTGAGAGAGAGAGAGAGAGAGA
>CABHPQ010076838.1:8132-38098 GCA_902168405.1 Peromyscus aztecus
CTTTGCGCCTTTCCTGGAACTCACTTGGTAGACCAGCCTGGCCTCGAACTCACAGAGATCCGCCTGGCTCTGCCTCCCGAGTGCTGGGATTAAAGGCGTGTGCCACCACCGCCCGGCATAATTTAATTTCTTGTCCCAAATGTAATTTGAATGCTTCCAACATACTCTGATTATGGTTCTCAATTTAGTAGATTTCTTTTAGCAAGCAAAATTGTTAATTTAAATGTTTTATCAAAATATCACTACTATCTTCTGCTTACTGTAACAAGATATAAAAACATTCCTTATTTGCATAGTCCCTTTGGATAAACTCAAAAAAGTTTCTCCTAGAATTTTTAAAATTATAGTTCTATAAAAAATGTAGCCGGGCGTTGGTGGCGCACGCCTTTAATCCCAGCACTTGGGAGGCAGAGGCAGGCGGATCTCTGTGAGTTCGAGGTCAGCCTGGGCTACCAAGTGAGATCCAGGAAAGGCACAAAGCTACACAGAGAAACCCTGTCTCGAAAAAACCAAAAAAAAAAAATGTAGTACCAATATGACAATATTTAGTAATATAGGTTGTATTTTTATGTTTCGTTATTATATTTAGCTGTTTAATTATTTTATTACTGTATTGTAATGAACTCACTTAAGAAAGTGCTGCCGTCAGGCTGGCCTGTAGGTAAATCTCTGGGGTATTGTCTTGATAAATGATTGATGTTGGAGTGCCCAACTAAATGTTAGTAGTGCCACCCTTGAGCAGGTAGTCCTGGGTGCTATTAAAAAAAGCAAGTTGAGCAAGCCATGGGAACAAGCCAGTGCAGCACTCTTCCATGGCTGCTGCTTTAGTTCTTGCCTTAACTTCCTGCCTTGACTTCCTTCCAAGATGGACTGTGATGTGTAAGTGGAATAAACCCTTCCTCCCCAAATTTCTTATGCTCATAGCATTTAATCACAGCAGTAGAAACCCTAAGACATTGCTTAAATATTTGCCCGGTCCCAAACTCTACATCTCAATGAACTTGTTAGAATGGCCATTCTGATTTAGCTTTTTAAATTAATGTAATCCTTAGGATTATTCAGTATCACATCAATAATCTAAGCAGTCCATCCTTCTCAAGTTTCAGTGATAGCTAAATAGAAAAAAGTCAAATTTTGCTAAGGTAGAATATGTTCTATATACCTTTAAAATGTAATTGCTGAATTGAATGTGGTAGGTCAGACCTTTAATCCTAGCACCCACGAGGTAGAGATAGGTGGATCTCTGTAAATTCAAGGCCAGTCAGATCTACATAGTGAGTTCCAAGCCAGCCACAGCTACAGAGTGAGACTCTGTCTCAAAAAAATAGTTAAACAGTAATTATTGAGAGTAGATCTTATTAAAATACGTGTTTGTGTTAGTTAATATGTCTCTGAGAGTATGTCCAGATGCCTACAGGGGCCAAAAATCACATCCCCTGGAGTCAAAGTTATAGGTGGTTATAAACTACCTAATATAGATGCTGGGAACCAAACTCAGGTTCTCTGAAGAGCAGTATACACTCAACCACTAGGCCAGCTCTCCAGCCCCTGAGAGTCGATTTTAAGTATTCTTACTTCAAAAACAATGATTTATGTGAGATGATAGACAGGTTTGTTATTTTGATCCAATAATCCCACAATGTATGCATATATCAACAATACTCTGTACCCCAAAAATGTATAACTTGGCTAAATTTGGGGGTATAGAAAATATAGCTCAGTCCCTGACTCAGCACATTCTAAAGTCTGTTAACAAACAGCACACCTTGGCAGTAGCACACAACTTAGCAGTATATAAGCCAGATAATCTTATTGATCATGTATGTAAACTCAAGAGGATGCCTCACCTAGACCTTTTAGTTCATCAGCTTCCCAGATCTTCCAATTTTATTATAGATACCAATTTATTTCTCATATTGTAACTGCAAGCAAGTGTAATTGGTAAAATTAAAATAGATAAGCTGCCTGCTAATAAACTCCAGGAATAAAATTCTTTAGTGTTAGCAGACAAGCTAACAGTATCCAAGTGCTTGATAGTCTGGACATGTTTAATATGATTTTTTCTTTCGTATGGAAACAGATTCAGGAGTTGCTCAAGAAAATTAAACTGTTTTTAACTGCCTTTTTCTTATTTTTGTTCCTTTTAGTCTGCCCTGCTGGCTGGAAACCTGGTAGTGAAACAGTAAGTCATGTTGATCTTGTTGTTGTTAAAGGCATGGCCAGAGCCAAAAATGTATGCCAGCTTTAATCAGACTGTCCTGATTTCCAAAATGAAGTAAACATTGTTAAGTAGAAATCAGGCTGCAGACATTCTTTGGGCTGGCGGGAGAGTAGCTAAAATCAGAGAAGTCATAATATGTATAATATTGTGAATTTTATAGCTAACTGCCCAGAGAAATACACTGTTTAAAAAAAAAAGGAGAAACCAAAAGGGCAAGGTAGAGATGTAGGAGAATAAACTTAGAGGCAGTGTATGGAATTTCTTCCTGTATTGTGAGCCAAGAAAACAGTCCTGAGCCAATGTCTCTGCATAGGAGAAAGCTTTGAAGAAAATCTGGTTTTAATGAACACTGAAGCTAATGGTCTACTCCCTGTCATTTAAAGAAAGAAAAGATTCAAACAAATACACTTCCTCCCTTAGGGATACTGGTACACTTTATAAGCAGTCCTTGAAGTAACCTTTGAATAGAATGACTTGGAAACTTGAATGAACCTTCTCTTAAATAATATCTAAAATCTTTCAAGTTTTTATCTTCTGAAAATCAAACAGTAGTTAGGGAAAAATACTAGAGGAAGGAAGGAATAAATTTTCTTAAAATAGAAGTACCATTAGCCAGAGATAGTCACAGGTGGTAGGTCATGTTTTACCTTCAGATGTGCTCCTTTCTCTTTTGAACATGGATCTTGCCTTAGAGCTTTGCCTTTGCTGTTTTTTCTTAAAAACATATTACTGTGCATTGTGTGTTTATATGATGGGGGCTATGCATGCCACCATGTGGAGGGCAGAGGACAACTTGTGGAGTCTGCTCCCCTTCCACCTTTATGAGGGTTCCAGAGATCATCAGGTTTGCAAGGCTTTTACCACTGAGCCTTTAATGTTCTTTCTGCATTGCTTCTGTGTGGTTGGCTGGCTCCTCCTCTTCACTCATATTTCAGCTAGATGTCATCTTGAAAGTCTTTCCACAGCACTGTATACCAGCCCTATTTACTATCCCATCAACCTGTTTTTAAAAACATTTAGCAGTCTAAAAATGGCAGAATATAAGTCTGAAGACAAGGGACATTAGTTATCTAGTTCGTTGATGCATACTGTCTGGCTAATAGTTTAAATAGTTGTCATATAGGAGGTGCTCAGTAAATGTGTGTCAAAAGAATGACCAACCCCAGAAACACACACATGGAATTATTTTGGTCAACTAAAATTAAACACAGTATATATACTAACACATGTACATTTTTCTGGAAATCCATGGTTTTCACCAGATTCTTAAAGAAGTTTATATCCTCTAAAAGTTAATCTCATAAATAGCATATTTTCTGAAGTGTATAATATTTATCCTATAATACTTTTCCTAGTGAATATATATGTTCTTGGGAACTTCCACTGATCGTTCAGGAGCTGAATACTTAGAATGTATCTGCAATGTTATTTTTCGTCACAGTTGGTTTGCTATATATCTGCATGCAGAATTGCCTACTATCTTAAAGGAGAAATGCTTTTTAAACCAGTAGTTTCTGAATTGTAATTATATGTGTAAGCCTGTACAATCAACCAAATATAAGCCAACCTTATGGAAATTTATCATTTAATATATCTAGTGCTTAACATACCATTAATGAAGTATCTTCATGTCCTCTAAGATTTTCTTTGGAGGAGTTTCTTTTTCTTTCAGAGTATTTATTCACTGAATTATTTATCTGTGCTTTTTTTTTCACTTTGCAGCTTGAGATTATAAAACACTGCATTCTGAGCCAGGCTCAGTGATATAAACCTGTAATCCCAGCTACTTAGGAAGCTGAGGTAGGAGGATCAAAAGTTCATGGCCTGTCTAGGCTACACATGAGTTCAAAACTAAGATAGGAAATACAGCATGGTTCTATCTCAAAAAAGAAAGCAGTAAACAGAGCTTTAGATACAGCTCAGTGCTAACGCTCTTGTTTAACAGTTGAAGGACCTAGGGTTCAACTCCCAGTACCCGAAATACCTTTAAAAATTCATTTGATAAATCCTTAGTGAACACGCTGCCTTCTTTTCAGGTTATTGTATAACTTCATCTAATCAGCAAACACATTTTAAAATATGTTAACGTCTGTGGCCATGCTTTCACTGTGTTAAATTAGGTTGGGCCCAAATGTGCTATGAAAGCTTGGTGGCCAAGAGAAGAGCTGTAAATAACTTTTGGGTTGCTTGAGTATAGATGATGTTAATTCATTGAGAAATATATTATTTGCTTCTTGGGATAGCTGAAATTAGTAGGTAGGACAAATCTAGTTTTTCCTAAACATAGTATATAATTTGATTTGGTGTCCAGAATTAATGGTTACATCTTTAGGCAACAGGAGGGTAATTAATGCTAAAGTATTCATAATGTACTTTGGGTTTTTAAATGAATAATTCCCTTTTCTTTTTAAACAGATAATCCCAGATCCAGCTGGAAAACTGAAGTATTTCGACAAACTGAACTGAAAAATACTTCAGTTTTGATGTTTGGACCTTCTCAATAAAGGTCACTGTGTTATTACCATGTTGGTTTGCCATTGTGTTTTCTTAGATAATATCAAAATCTGTCATAGTCCAAAGGTATTTATTGTTTTTGTTTGTTTGTTTGTTTTAGATTTATTTATTATGTATACAGCATATACGACTGCAGGCCAGAAGAGGGCACCAGATCTCATTACAGATGGTTGTGAGCCACCATGTGGTTATTGTTGAAGGTAGACATTAAACACAAAAAAGCATTCACTTTCTAAATTAAGGAATAACAAATTGAGCCAAATTCATAATCAACATAACTGCCATTTATAAAGTATGTACCATGTGGCAGGCATTGTGCCTGCCACATTTTATTATCACAACTGTTATTATGAGGAAAGAAACTCAGGTAAATTACCCAATGTTAACATATCTAGCTAGCATGGACCGCATCAGACTTTGAACCCAGACAAGCTAACCCTAGTATGTGAGCTCTCGACAATGCACTGTGGCTCACATGTCTGCAAATCTTTGAGCATAGAATGAGTTGTGAGCACCTTCCACAGCATCATGTATGGATAGCTGACCCCAATAGTTCAAGCTCACTGATCTGTAATAATACAAAGCTTTCTGGCTCCATTCTTTCTCTAAACTCACATTTTCAATTTAGGTGAAATCTAACAGTAGTAGCTTATATGTTTATATTTGGTTAAAAAAATAAAAATTGAAAAAATAAAAAATATAAACTCTATATATAGCTAGCCATATATAAAGCAGAACTACTCTAGTATTTCTTCACCTATAAGTGTTTCATGTATTTAAGGGGCCTGGTATCCAGAAGAATTGACCTCTTCCTCTCTTCCATGCTAATGTCCTCAGTATTCTTTCCCTGGAAAGGCCATCACTCTAAGTGGTGGGTTTATTACTGGCATTTGGAAATTAGCACAGGGGGATCTAAGTGTCATTCAAGTGCTAGCTTACAGTCAGAATTTTAGAACACAGCCTTTTAGTGAAGTTGAAGACTATTGATACTTTGTCAAATGGATTTGTGAGAAGCTTAAAACACCTATTAGAATTGCACTCCTAAGACGTCCTTTCCTTTCTACATGAAAAGTACAGATTTTTTTTTCTTTTCCTAGTTTATTGAGATAGGGTCTTACTAATTCTAGGTTGGCCTGGAATTTAACTTCAGACTGTCTTACTGTCCCAAGTGCTGTGATTACAAGCATACACCATACCCAGAGCAATTAAACCTATCTTCTTCATCAATAGTTTCTGTGAAGCTTTGTCAAATTCTTATTCATTTTTAGGTAGTACAACATTTTTTTTAGATCTACTCAACAAAGCCAGTTATTAATATGTGTGTCAACATGCAGCAACATCATCTAAACACTTGGCAGAAATAATGACCAGACAGATTTCTGCCTTGAAGGAATCTAGTATCTGATTAGTGAAGTGTTAATAGTGTAATAATTTCCCAGTAACTGCAAATAAAAATACACTTATGCTCATGACTTTTCATAGTAACTGATGCAGATATCTTATGAATTAAATACTATGCCCTTTCTTGTCTGTTCTAAACTAGTGAAAGTCCAAGGTCCAAATGACACCCTAAACAAAACACTGGGAGAGAGTGATTAGAAAGGATGGACATTGCTGTACTGGAAAGAACAGGCCCTGGACACTGTCCAGAGACCTGTTAGCAGAAGATGCTAACCTCTCATCACCTAGAGAGAAGGGCTGCTTAACAAAGTGGCAGAAGGGGGTTTCACCCTCAGTGGTCACAGTAGTGACTGGAGGTGCTTTACTTTTTTATTAAGCTAAAAAATGTACTTTGTCTGCTTTCTAAATAATTTCAGGATTACCTTGTCATTAGTAGCAGTGAAGGGCCCATAAAGAGAAAGATTTCGCTGTCTAGCTAAAAATGAAACCTAAGCGCAAGAAGAGGTATATAGGAGGGTTTGTAGAGAGGAAATGGAAGGGGGAAATGATAATCTCAAAAACAAAAAAAAAAGTATAAAAGGAATGGAACCTGTCTTTGGGTGGAATTGTGCCATTGTCTCCTTATAAATTAATCCAACGGGCTGGAGAGATGGTTCAGGAGGTAGAAACACTATTCTTCCAGAGGACCAGACTTCAGTTCCTAGTACCTATGTCAAATGGCTCAGTTGCCTGTAATTCCAGCTGCAGGGGATATAATGCATTTGGCCTCTGAGTCACCTGTACTTACATGTACATACACATGCACAATCAGAAATTTAAAAATTTTTCTTTTTAAAAACAATTCAGTTGGGCAGGTCAGTCACCTGGCCAAGGAAATACCCCTCAGAAAGGCTGGTTCACCTTAAGGCAAGCTACTGAGATGGGAGGAATAATAAGCCCTTTCATGAGATAATGTATCTTTCCTTCCAGAATTCCTGCCCCCTAGAACAGGCCCTGTAAGCCACCCTTAGGTTCTGTTGGGTGTAACTTTCTGCTGTCATTTTTCAGCTACTGGCCAGAGCTGCTTTGTGCTGTCTCTAGTACTTCAGGCTTTTTCACACTTTCTCTAAAGCTCCTCTTCTCCGCCATGTTGCTGTTTGTCCACCATGTGGTAGGCATGGCTTTTTGTCTTCTTGCTATCTCCCTCTGGGCAGGTACTAAGATTTTTCTGTCCAGAGATTATTCTTCTAAACCCTACCAAAAAAAAGTTCTTGAATTTAAAAATACTTGTGGAAGAACTGGGGGCAGAAGGCTCAGGAATAGAGCATGTACTTAGGATGCGTGGAGCCCTGAGTTCAATCCCCAGCACCCAGAAAGAAGGGCTATTAGCATCAAGTGGGTAGAAGCCAGGAATGCTGCTAAAATCCTGTTATTCATGTAGCAGTTCCTCAAAAGAATTACATGGCCCATTCCTCCATGAGGATTTATAAGCAGTTAACAGCTGTTTTGGGGGAGTAGCTCATGAGCCCTCCCCTCCCTAAATGCTATAGGTAGTTAATGATTGCTGGGGGTGGGGCAATTTTTGTCAATCATGCACTCACTGGTAAGGAACAACTCACCTATGTTACTATAAACAATGCTAATAACAGGTGGGAAAGGAGTGATTGGAGGTGAATATGATTACACTATTAGAGACATGTATGAAAATGTTATGAAACCTATTATTGTATATAATTAATAAATCCTACTAAAAATAAAGCTATACAAAAAAAGAATTAGGACCCAGGCTAGAGAGATGGCTCACTTGCTGCTCTTACAGAGGATGAGAGTTCAGTTCCCAGCGTCCACATGGTGGATCACAACCAGCAGAAACTGCAGTTCCAGGTGAGCTGACAGCTCTTCCGGCCTCCAAAGGTACCAGGTGTGTACATGGTGCACGCACACACACACACATGCAATTAAAACACCCAAATATTAAAAAATATTAAGACCCAAATATCAATAGTGGCAAGGTTGAAAATCCCTAAAGATAGTTGCAAATGCATCACGGAAAATAGGAAGCTAGTGCTTAATAGCTGTCTGTGCAGATTAAGGTCAAAACCATGCCATATCAGGATCTCATCCCAAGTCTTCACTCAATAGGTGATCTGAAACATCTGTAGAATATATTAGGCATTTCTTTTCAGAGCAGTAATGTGTAATATTTCCATTCTTTTGTCGAATACGTATTTTCCAGCTAAGTATTGCCAGCATTCTGAGCTTCCCAATGTAAACAAGAATTCCTAGGGAAAAAAAAAGCTGTGTCTGCAAGGTATGATTGATTAAAATTTTAATGATGTGGAGAGGTTGGACTGTTGTTCCAAAACCTAATTAGTTTATCTTGGTCTATATATTAAATAAGCATCTCTTGCCACCCACATACCTGACCCCTACTGACACCAACATCCGGGGACAGATTTTAAAAGCCTTTTGGGATGTATTAAACAAAACCCTAGCTTTTTACCAATCAAAGGGCTGTCAGGTAATGTCTAAGTCATGGATCTCAACCTTCCTAATGCTGTGACCCTTTAATACAGTTCCTCATGTGGTGACCCCCAACCATAAAATTAATTTCATTGCTACTTCATAACTGTAATTTTGCTGCTGTTATGAGTTGCAATGTAAATATCTGAACCTTATGCTCACTTCTCCAGGCCTATAAAATGTCCTTGTGTACAATGTTTTTAACATATAAAACATAACAAAATACATTGTTCAGGAAAATGGGTCCAAAAAAGTATGTTTGTGAAAGAACACACATATGTTCACATGCATATATGTATATATCTATTTTTCATACAGTTATATATAGAAACACTTCTATAAACTCTTAGTTGCTTATCCATCTTTTTACAAGAAAAAAACTGTACTTGCTATGACTGGACATAGAAGTACATGCCTGTAATTACTGCACTAAAGAGGCTGAGGCAGGAGGATAATGGTATAAGGCCATTCTGATGAATATAGCAAAACCCTGTCCCTCTAAAAATCAATGGCCAAGATAAGTAGCTCAATGGTACAAAGCTTACCTAGCATGCCCATGGCCCTGAGCTCTACCCCCAGATCTGAGCATGGAGGAAAAGGAGGAGAGAAAAGGAGAGAAGGAAGGGAGAGAGGGAAGAAGGAAGAGAATTTACAAGTTTTCAGTTAAAGGACGTGCTATAACGCAAAGACCACTAGATGGCACTTAGCACAAGGAAATGGAACAATGACTTAAGGAGGCTAAGTGTGAACTGCAGTCTCAAATGATTTTGGTTTCTTGAGAGACAGGGCTTCATGTAGCCCGGACTGGCTTCGAACTCATGATGTAGGTGAAGCTTGCCTTGAACTCCTGATATTTGTGTCTCTACTTCCCAAATACTAGGATTGCAGGTGTAGGTCACCAAACCCAACTGCAGATTTTTTTTCACAAATTGAGAACTTAAATGAGAACAATTCAAAACAAAGTCCAACTCAATGAAGCATCTTAACTTGTACTGAACACGTACTATCCACGGCAGTTCAATTCTTTTAATCATGACACAGTTAGAAGTCCATTTTCGAAGTTCCGGCAGAGAGCGTGACTAGCTAGGGAGTACAGCCTCCTTCCTGGTCTCCCGCGGCCTCGGTCCTGTGCCGGGTGAATGGGGGCGGGAGGGGGAGCGGGGGCGGGAACAGCTTCGGTCTCTGTCCTGCGGACCCCAGAAACCTGAGCCCTGACAGCAGCCACCAGCCCGGCCAACCGCGGTCCTGCAGCTACCCTTTCCCCTGCCGACGAAGCACCTCGATGGTGGCAACCTCTGCGCTCGGCCTCCTCGACTCCATCCAGCCCCTGCTCTCCAGGACCGGGCTTTGGAGATGCTCCAGCCATGCCTTCCAGGACATCTCCAGGTGTTGGCGGGCATAGCATGGCAGAAAGAATGGCGTCCACCCGAAGGCCAAGCTTGGCCCTTCGGGGCCTCTGCAGCCTGAGGCGGTGGGTCTGCTGCACAGGAACACTGGGCCATCGGCGGGAGGAGACTGCCATTGACGACCACCCCCCTCTCCCCGCCCAGACCTGGATGAACAGAGGCCTCGATGGTCCTGGAGGAAGGTGAACAGAGCCCCGGCATAGCGGCCGGAGGAACGCTAGATCACAGGGTCCTAGAGAAGCCCGGATGTGACATCGCATGCGGCCTTTCGGAAAGGCCGGCGAAGATTTGCCGGCTGCTGTAGAAGGCCTTGTACATAATATGAAAAAGCTGCTCTCAGCCTTATCCCCGACCCTTTCAGAGAGACCTTTGGCTAAATCTGGACATCTAGCTGTAGAGATTGCCTCCGCAGGGTAAAGTAGAGGTAGGAAATCGGAAATCAGGTGTGTACCCAGTCGTCTTTGAAAACATCATAGACGTGTCTTCTAGAAGTGACTTTGAAATGGAATTGTTTAGGCCACCTCTAGAAAGACCCAGGAGCAACACTCGCCCTTGTTTGTTCAGTAGTTAGAGGACCCAGCCAGAGGAAGAAGAGGTCCGGAGCCAGATTGGTCGTGTGAAGAAGACGTCTTTTTTTGGTGTTCTAACTATTGTATTGTGTATGCATTTTATTCATTCCCCACCCCCACCCGTGTCTGTGTGTGTGTGTGTGTGTGTGTGTGCGTGTGTGTGTGTGTGTGTGTGTGTGTTTGACAATGTCAAGTATTTTTGGAAATATCTTTCTAGATGCTCTAAAGTGCCTGACATATTTTATAAGTAGTGAAACAACACATTGTGTAAATACGTTTTTGTTGGGATTCATTTGAAATATTGTTTGAGGAGGAAGAGCCAAACCCCTCCTGAGTTTACCTCATTGTGTTTGGGTCCTGGTTCCCGGAAGAAGGACATGCAGAGCTCAAGCCATTGTGCTCCATGGGTGGAAAAGAAACCACCGTCCCACTGTGTTTGGCTTTGCTATGTACATAGTACATGTAAAGGACATAGGAGTCCTAACTTACAACATCTAGTCAGTCACTCTAGATGTTAAAGAGGTTGCCAGGGTATGACAAAGTAGAGGTAATAGAACAGCACATTTTGTACTTTTTGTGTTAAAAAATTTTATTACTCTTGTTGCATGTGTGCCGTTTACTGGACTACTGTCTACATAGTGGACAACAGTCCTTACTTGAAACATCTGCTCTATCTAGATGTTTAGACGTGCCCAACGTATGTTAAATGTAGAGGTAGTAAAATATCACTTTGTAAATATCTTTTTGCTAAAATTCATGAAACGTTGCCTTTTGGGAGTAGAATTTGAACCCTCTGTGAGCAGTACTGTCTGTACTTGTTCAGTGGTTTGGAGGAAGTACTGGGAGGCAGCGAGGTCATGTGCTAGTGTGTTTATATGGGACCTTTCCGGCGCCATTTCTGTAAATTTGCATTTTGTTTTGCTAGGTGTATACTGTAAATAATGGACAAATCTGTCTGAAATCTTCAGGTTCTAGTCTCTAGATGTTAATGAGGTTGCCAGTCTATGACAAAGTAAAATTAACCCATTGTGTACAATGTTAAAATGTTATAAAAAAGATTGTTCTGTAAATGATTTGGGGATATGAATTTGTTCATCTATGTCTAAGCATAACATATGCCTGTATTTGTCTACTGGTTTGAAGGCAGAGAGGAGGAAGAAAGTGGGTCAAAGCCCAGATGGTTGTGTTTAGAAGATACCTCAGATAATAACCATTGCTTTGCATACAGTTATTTACCAGTGCAGTGTGAATAGCAGATAAGGTCTTACATGAAATCCCTAGTCTATCTACATATTTAAAAGTGCTTGGTACATTTAAAAGTAGAAGTAGTAGAATACTAGTTTATGCAAATGGTTTTCAAAAACTGGAGACACTATGCTTAGAATAGTTAACCCACCTCTGAGAACAGTGCACCAGCTGTGCTTGTTCAGTGGATTGAGGAGGTGGGAGGAAGAAACTGCAAAAAGATTCCCTTAGTGTGCTAGACATCTTCAGCTTACCCATCACCCCGTGTGTTAGACACAATTCACTTAACGTTGCTGTTCTGTATACAGTGTACAGACTGGACAAAGGAGTCCTCATTTTCTGATCTCTAGTTTCCAGGTGTTGAAGAGGTTGCCAGCCTATGACAAATGTAGAGTTAGTGAACTACACATCCTGTGTACTCTGTTTAAGTTCATAGCAAGGTTGTCTTCTGAAGAGAGTTGTAAAAGTATCCAAGTGATGGGTGCCCGTGTCATGTGATACAGGGGAGGGGCTGGAGAAAAAGAAGGTCGGAGACCAGAATGCTCTCAGCAGAAGACATTTTGACATCTAACCATTGTTACATGTGTGTGGTTTCAACACTACTATGTATAGAGCGGACAAATTTATGTCCTCATCTGAAACATCTAGTCCTTCTAGGTGTTTAGAAGTACACAAAGTATATTAAAGGTAGATGTAGTAAATAATACATGTTGTAAATTCTTGTTTAAACTCATGGTGAAACGCTGTCTTTGGGAAATTGAATGATAAAAACCAGTTCTGAGCAACACAGACTTGTGCTGGTTTGGGAGGGAGGAAGAAAGAAAGCTTATGAAGGGCCTAATACTAAAGTAAGTTTGGGTAATGCAAGATTAGCCATTGTCCCTCTTATCTGTGTGTCTTATTTTGTGATAGATCGTGTATACAGAAGATAGACAAGTCCAAATCTGCAGTACCTAGTCTTCCTATATGGTAAATAGGCTGCCAGTGTGTGACAAAGTATAGTTAGTAAAAAGACATGGTTTAAAGTTGTGTTAAAATCATAGGAAAAAACTTAAAACCACTTAGGAAGTTGTTAAAATCCCCACAAAAACATGACAGTTACATAACCCTGACCCCTGGGTTAAGAGAGATGGGAGAGGTTCTAGACCGGAACGTTGCTGTTTATACGTACGTTAGGTTTGTGCAGTTTCATTACTGCACTGCACTGTGCATATGCCGGGGAAACTGAATGTTACTGAAAACATCTAGTCTTTAGACTTTCAGGTGCACAATAGACTTGCTGTGGTAATGCATGCCTTTAATCCTAGGCTGAGGCAGGTGGGCCTTGTGAGTTCCAGGCCAGCAGGGCTACACAGACTTTGTCTCAAAATAGTAAGAAAATGTGCATAATGGACTGGTAGGGTGGCTCAGCAGGTAAAGGCGCTTGCCACCCAGCTGGTGACCTGACTTTGATCTCCAGGATCCACATGATAAAAGGAGAAAACTGATTTACAAATTGTCTTTTAGCCTCCATACAAGCACAGTGGCATGCATGTGCCCACACGCATATGCTAATTCATAAATGTAAAAAATGCACAACATGGTAAAAATAAAGGGTTACCAGCACCTTTTAAGGGTTGTTATTTCATAGGAATGGTTACACTGGGGGAATGGGATTGGTAAACTTGGTCTTTGAGCAGATGCTGTTACCAGGTGGTGGAGGTGCCTAGGGGATAGAATAGTGCAGAGTAAGTTCCTATGCCTGTTGGATGGCTCCCGGTTGTCTAGCCATTGTTCTGGTGGGCATTTCAGTTAATGTTGCCATGAATTAGAGGATAAGTCCCAGTGCCCAAAGGATGTTAGAAGTAGCAAGATAGTAGTCACTATTAATGTCCTGCTAGTCTTTTGGAAGGGCTGTCTTCTGGGGGTGACCTTTGTAATACTCACTAGAATCATCCCAAACTGGAGTTGTGCAGAGAAGAGCATGCACGAGGGAAGAGCTCTTTGCTAGGACCATCACATATGGAAAACTGTTACAACTGTACCCAGGGATCCATATGTGCATTTCTGGGAAGATACTTGTGTTTGCTGTGCACAAAGTTCATTCCACAACATCTGAAATTCATAAATGTTCTAAAAAACAGTATATGGTTAAAAGGATAGCTTGACAGGTTGACAGAATAGGTTCCTCTTGAACATAGAATTGTTAAACCATGTCCGGACAGTGTGAGTTAATTCACGTTGCTAGGCTGACTGTGGAGGGGCAAAGGGAGGCTGACAGAGCGAGACCTGCAGCACTGTGTTGTGTTGAGACTGACATCCTGAGAAGCCCTGCTGTAGGTGCATCTTCAGCTACTCCATAGTAATACATTTATTGAGCAGGAACACACCTGGAGGTGGCTGACAGCGTCTCCTGACTCAGCCTTCCTGTTCCCAGAATTCTCCTCTCTGCTTGTCCTGCCTATACTATACTTCCCTGCCTGGCTACTGGCCAATCAGCGTTTTATTTATCAACCAAATCAGACCAACACATTCACAGCATACAGAGCGATATCCACATTAGGTATCAATTACAAATAGACTTCGTGTCTACTTCAGCATCTCAGCGCTGGGATTTTGTCTGGTTTGATTTGTGCCTATTGATATTCTGATGATATGCTCCAACACAATACTGCCAGAGATGCAACACAATGCTGCCTGAGATGCCAAGGTAAAAAAGAAACAGACAGCTCAAACCCACAGATTGATGGTTGATACCAGAGGGAAAGATCATTCTCCTAGAAACAACTAGCAGGACTCTGGTAAGAGACCTTCATTAGGCTATTTCATCTGTGGTCCACAAAACTTTGTGAGTTGCTCAGACAAAGGTATGGTATACCTAGACTGGATAGCCTAGTGTGGGATATCTCAGCAGATGCCAGGTTTGTGCTCAAGTAAATCCAAAACAGAGAGCCCTTACCAAGGAAGGGGTCTGAATAAGAGACCAGCACCCCAGTGAACTCTGAGAAAACTAACTTCACCAAGATCCAGCCTGACGGGAGAGGATAAAAATACTTGGTAGTTTTTATAGATACATTTTCCAGATGGGTAAAAGCATTTCTCATCTGGACTGAAACTGCTCAAATAGCAACTAAAAAGCTCCTCCAGGAATTGCTCCCTGATTTGATCTTCTCCTATTAATGGGGTCTGAAAATGGCCTGGCTTTCATAGGCAAAATCTTTTAATTAATATCAAAAGGTTTATACATGGATTGAAAATTTCATTGTGCATATAGACCTCAGAGTTTTGGGCAGGCAAAATAAACAAACAAACAAACAGGCCATTAAAAGGAACTAACAAAACTCTCATTAGAATGAAGAAAATAATGAAGCAAAGGAAGACCTCCTTTCTTGCTTTGCTTTAGCTGCTGCACCCCATATAGGCAGAAATTTAAACCGTATGGAATTATATTTGGAAGACCTCCCCTAGTGCTTCCCAGGCTCAGAGACCAGAAGTTGGCAGAACTCTAATCATTCCTTTCTCAAATCACTATAGGTTCTCCAGTTCCCTTCTGAGAAACCCAGCCAATCTCCAAGTCCACCACCAGTTTCTGCTTGTTCAAACAGGTAGCCAAAAGGAGAACTGAAACCAATTTGGAAATGACGTTGCATGGTGATTCTCTCCACTCTTATGGCTGTGAAAGTAGATGACATTACACCATGGATCCACCACACCCAAGAAAGTAGAATCCATGGACGCTGTCAAATGGATTGTCTCCCAGACAATAGACCCATTAAAATTAAGGTTTCATCAAAGCCCTGGGCCATTCTACTCCCTGCCCCTTTACCTCCTCTTGAGTCTTATGTTTGGTATGAATGCAGGGTCATGGTCCAATGAATGACCACTGCTCTCAGACCTGGACCTGGGAACTAAGGAGGACAGATACAGGGAAGGAATTAGTATTCACTACAAACCATCAGCCCATATTCATCTTGACCTCTACTCACTGATACCCCCTTTAAAAGTCTGGTTGTACTGGAGAAAGGAAAGATGTGGGAGGTTATCTTTTGAAGTAGGAATAGAGTTTACAATTGCATGCCCAGCAGCTGGGCCCCTTAGTTACCAGAAACAAGGGAGTTCCCAATGCAAAAACAGAGGCTTCCTGAAAATACAGGATAAATATATAGAAAGGAAGGCCCCTCCCAAGGAATGCACAATAGGAGAATGTAATCCAATGGCCATAAAATTAAAAATCTGGAAATTCCTTTAAAAAATTCTGGTCTTTGGGAAACAGGGAAACCCTGGGGATAGAGCTAATCATTCCCAGCCAGAAATTGGCCAGGATCGCTGGTTATGCTTAGACACCTGGTTCTTGTACTACATAGATATGACACCCTCTCTAGCCTCCACAGGAACTAGGCAGGTATAAGGTACATAGACATAATGTTCAGGCAAAATACCAACAATAAATTTTAAAAATGTTTTTAAAGTAAAAGGTGTTACCTTACATAGAGGATAATGCTCCTCTCGGGAGCCAGGGGATTTTTTTTTTTTTTTAGACAGGGTTTCTCTGTAGCTTTGGAGCCTGTCCTGGAACTTGCTCTTTGACCAGGCTGGCCTCAAACTCACAGAGACTGCCTCCTGAGTGCCGAGATTAAAGGTGTGTGCCACCACTGCCCAGTGGGATTTTATTTTTAAGATATGTAATGGACTGCAAAGATGGCTCAGAGGGTTGTGGAGGCTAGTTTCACAACCAAAATGCCAAGATATGTAACATATTCATAAAAATAGTGTTGTCAACAAAACAACTGAATCAACTGAAGAAAGTACATAGGCTTAAACCAAGGTATTCTGGTACTGGCCTGAAATCTGAGCACTCAGGAGTCTGGGGCAGAAGGCTCACACGTTTGAAGCCTGGGAAGGAGGGAATACAACAGAGAACCCTGAAACAAAAACAAAAACAAAAACAAAACAAAAACAAAAAAAAGATGCCTTCTATTTATGGTGGAGGGAACAAGACCAGAAGATGTTAAGCCTCACCCAAGTTTCAGAACTAGATATTTGAGAGGTAGAGGAGGCCTCACTGCCATAAACATTTAGACTAGCACCCTTTCCCACATTGCATACCAACTGCCTATATCACTTGCTGGTTGAAAGGACCCCCAAATCTAGCTCAGACTGATCTCTTCAGATCACGATAATCCTATGACAGAACAGCTCCACCTGGAAGCAAAGCAATTAGTCGAAGACCCTTTGTTGTGAGCATTTTCCCCTGGGGTGGAGGGACTAGGCAATAGCTACCTCTTCCTCATAAGGTCCAATGGCAAGCCAAAGTTTGATTACCCCTAAGTTCACCCTGAGGAACCAATGAGTTTATTAAGCTTACTTACAGAGTACTGGTTAGGAGCTGTGAACAGGAGCATTGGTGACCCTAAAAGCAGTTTCACTAGAAAGTCTGCACCCAACATACATAATGGCTTCCACATGGCTGCTGCTGTTGGAGCCCCTCTAAATTCACCTGCAGTCTAAATACTATAACCCCTACCCCAGACCCTGAATCCACTTGAAGTTAGGTCATGCAGAATTGAATACACCTGGCTGGGAGGGGTTGCTGGATACTTAGGTGAGGGTCCAATGACCTCCCCACTCCTCTATGAGGGAATTTCAATAGTTAGCAAGCCTGGAAGTACTGAGCTTTGGCAAGCACAGTGGATCTTATAAAGATGGCAGTTCCTGTGCTTGGAAGATAGTGCTATGCAAGACCCTTAAACCCACCCTTTAAATTACCAAATGCCCACGGTTTATTTGTTTGCTTGCTTTTGAGACAGTCTCCCTTTGAGCCCAGGCAGGCTGTTAACTTGAAATCCTCCGGCTTCAGCTTCCCAAGTGCTGGGATTATAGGTGTGTACCACTACATCCTGTTTAAATCCGTTTTAGTGTCCCTGTGTGTATGTGCATACGTAGTACATGCATGTGGTTGAAGGTGTGTTCAAAGAGGACAGAGTTAACACCAGATGTTTCCTTCTATCACTTCACCTTATTTTTTGAGACAGAGACTCTTCACTGAACCTGTAGCTCACTTATTAGCTAGACTAGCTGGCCAGCAAGCTCCAGGGATCATCCTGTCTCTGCCTCTTACGGACAAGTGCTACCATACTCAACTTCTTTAATGAGGGTACTGGAAATCAAAAGCAGGTTTTCATCCTTGCAAGCAAGCACTTTACTAACTGAAACATCTCCTCAGCCCCTAAATCCCTACATTTAAAAAGGACTTATTATTTTTGTGTATGTGGGTTTATATAAGCACAAGTGTGTAAGTGTCCTCTGAGGTCAAAGGAGGGCATCAGATCCCCTTGAGCTGGAGCCACCCAAAATGGGGGATGGGAAACAAACTCAGGTCCTCTGGAAGAGCAGCCAGTAATCTTAGCTGATGAGTCATCTCTCCAGCCCCATGATGCATTACATTTTGTTATTAATAACATAATTGACAGACAGCAAAAAGCTATTATCTGTCAGCCAGCCACATAAAATTTTTCTTATTTTATTATTATAATCTTATTTTTATCAACATTGCAGCACATTTTGGTAACATACAAATTATTGTGGGGTTCTGTAAACCAAATGTGATGTTTTCAATTCAATCTGTAAATGTTTCCATGCTAAAGTACAAAGCATTATTAAATTTTACCTTGAAGGATCGGCAAGATAACTCATTGGTGAAGGCAATTGCTGCCTGTAGATGCAAGCTAGACAATCCGTGTTCAATCCTTGGGACCCATATAAACGTGGAAGGAGAAGTGACTCCATCCACAAAGATGCCCTTTGACCTCCACCCATATGCTATGATACGGTCACACACACAATGGTAATAATTTTTTAATTAAAAAAATAGCTTTAAGCTGGGCGTGGTGGCACACAACTTTAATCCCAGCACCTGAGAAGCAGAGACAGGTAAATTTCTGTGAGTTTGAGACCAGTCTGATCTACATATTGAGTTCCAGGACAGCCAGCACTACATAGTGAGACCCTGTCTCAAAAAAATATTAGCTTTAAGCTATTGGCCTGAAGCAGAAATAGTAACAAATTATTCTCATCAAAATAATGAACAATGTGTCAGTGAGATGGGAAGGCAGACAAAAGTGCTAACTACCAAGCCTGATGACCTGAGTTTAATCCCCAGGACTCATGAATCATATGGGGAAAGGTAAGAGTTGACTCCCAAAAGTTGTCTGTCCTCTCCATATGCAGACTGTGGTACACATGCATACACACAAAATTTAAATGTAATAAAAATATTTTAAATATAGAAGATAATGTATTATAAACCATTACTATCCTCCAGAACTAATTCTTTGCATCTTTCTCATCTGTACACAAGATGAGTGAGTGAATCATAGTGCTAAAAGATTATTTCAGAATTTTCTTTGTAAAGTTAAGTACTTTATTACAAGTTAACGTTTTATAAAATATCAGCAGCAACAACAAGCAATTATACTCCTGGGGTTTTTATTTTTGTTTTTAAAGACTGAGAGCCTTTAAAAGTTGGAAAGGTCAGCTGTATCTAAACTGTTATTCTAAATTTGGTTTAAATTACTTAGAATAGAAAGTAGTGTGGCCTTTATGGAATTATCAATGTTTCAAAAAAAACCATAGAAATAGATCTGCCATATAATCAAGCAACCCCACTACTAGGTTTAGACCCAAAAGAAATGAAAACAGTACCTGAAAGAGACATCTTCTTATGAATATGTTTTGCAGAATTATTCACAATAGCCAGATGAATGGATAAGGAAATGTGATATATACTGGAATATTATTTGGCCATAAAAAGAACAAAATTATATTCTTTTCATATGGATACAACCAGAGGACATTATGTTAAGAGAAATCAATCAGGCACAGGAAAAACAAATACCAAGTGTTCTCTTTCTTTTATATGTGGAAGCTAAAAAGTTGATCTCATTCACGTAATGTGTTGTGGTTACGAGAGCTTTAGAAGAGGAGATTGCAGGAAGGATGGTTAGCTGGATAGGAAGAATAACTCTCATGTCCCACAGCATAACAGGTTAGCTATTAATGACACACATATATCAAAATAACTAGAAAAGTAGGATTTTGAATGTTTCCAACACAGAAAGAGTAACTTTCTGAGAAGGCTGATATGCCAATTGCCTTCATCTGATCATTGCACACTGTATACATGTATGGAAATATTGTAATTATGTATCACAATGTCTCAACTGAAAGAGAATATATTTAAAAAGAAACAAAACTAATAATGCTTCTTATAGTAAAAGAGGATACCAACTTACTTCTTAGGTAATATTTTTCTTGCTCTAAAATAGAGTATGATCTCAAGCCCCCTAAAACTACAGAAATTCCTAGTTTGCTTAATGTGCTTACAGATTTTTTGAAATGTGTCTGTGATCAAGTAGGTTTCACAAGAGCAGGTATTAGAAAGTGAAGCAGGGTTTTTTAATTTAATTTTATTATTTTATATGAATGTTTTGTATAAATGTGTGTGCACCATGTCATGCCATGCCCGTGATGACCAGAAGAGGGCACTGGATCTCCTGGAACTGAAATTAGACTGTTGGAACCAGCTACATAGGTACTGTGGATCAAACCCTGGTCCTCTGAAAGAGCAGCCAGCGCTCTTAAACCCTGATCCATACATAACTCCAGAGCAGCGAAGGAGGGTTTTATAGGTGCTTGCTTCTATCTCTTGTAAGTCACAATGCATTATAATACACCCAAGGAGGGTGTTGTCTGTTCATGCAGTGTTTTTCAATGTGGCTCGTGAATAAAGCTTAGCTAATGTTAGAGGCTGACCTCCCCATTTCTGCCTTCACTATTGATTTTAATATGGGTAAAATAATTTACTTCATATGCTAAAATAATAATAATAATAACAGAAGCCAGGTGGCAGTGGTATATGCCTTTAATCCCAGCATTCGGGAGGCATCGCCAGGCAGATCTCTGTGAGTTTGAGGCCAGTCTGGTCTACAGAGCGAGATCCAGGACAGGTACCAAAACTACACAGAGAAACCCTGTCTCGAAAAATAAATAAAATAACAGAGCCTCCATTCCTCTTATTCAGCTCCCAGACCTGTTTCCAAAATCTTGATGTTTGTTCTTTGTATTTCTTAGGTGTAATAAGATTAATGTTCCTACTGTGTAGGCTGTTTTTTAAAAACCAACAGACCACAAAGATCTTCTGAAAAACCAGATCGACTTGACGAGGCTTTCCAGAACTGGCCAATCACAATGACGTCAAAAACTCTGACAATGTATTTGTGCTAAATACTACCAGCAAAAATCTATGCTTTTGTTTATGTTTCGCTTGCTTGCAAAGGTCATGAAAGACTTATTTAAGATTCTCTCTGCTGTGACTAAGGGCTGCTTACATTCTCCTACTCCCAGGAGGGGATTGTAAATTAGGCTTGGCTGTGAATAAAATTTACCCTGCAATATCTTGGTGTTAGCTCCTGGTTTTTGACACCATAGCACTCACTATTAGGAATTCACTCAAGAAAAAGACAAATGCTTGAAATGAATCCAGTCCCTTGCCGTCTAGCACAAGACACCAGAACTGGTGGTGGTGCACACCTTTAATCCCAGCACTCGGGAGGCAGAGGCAGGCGGATCTCTGTGAGTTCGAGGCCAGCCTGGTCTCCCAAGCGAGTTCCAGGAAACGCGCAAAGCTACACAGAGAAACCCTGTCTCGAAAAACCAAAAAAAAAAAAAAAAATCAATAATACACCATCCTCATAGACTGCATATTGAAGGAAGACCTAAACAAAAACTAATAATTTAGAGCTCAGGAATGCCTATAATCCTAGCATGTAGGAGGTTGCGATACGAGAATCACAAACTCAAGACTGGTCTGGACCACAAAGTCAGACCCTGTCTTATATAAAACATAACAATTCCAACTTTCCTCAGAGGGATACATTACAACGGGAAGACTGATCAAAAGTTCTCACTTTAAAAGTTCTCAGTTAGGGCTGAGAGACGCGAAGGGAGTTCTAGAACATTCCCATGAAGCAGTAGAGGCCCTCTCGGCTACCGTAACCGGATATCAAGTAACACGTGACGGAAGTGCCCCGCTCTCTCCCTCTCTTTTGCCGCCATTGCTGTTGCCGCTACTCACGGAGCATCCTCTCAGGCTGCTGAGGTACCGGTTTAAATTGGGACTTGTTTATTTACTAAAATGGCCTTATCGAAATCTGATGACTTGACTTTAGATGACTGCCAGTGTCTCCTTTGTATGGAGTTCCTCATCGAGCCCATAACTCTGCCTTGTAACCACACAGTGTGTAAGTCATGCTTTAAGGCCCTTCTCCGAAAAACATTTTTATCGTGCCCCTTCTGCCGCACCTATGTCTCTTCATGGGCTCGGTACCATACTCATATAAGTAGTCTTATCAATAAGGAACTGTGGGAAAGAATTCAAGCTCAGTATCCAGAGGAATGCAGTCGTAGGGACCCTGGGGAAGACAAGCCACTTTTGGTCTTATGTGAGGATCCGCCGCCAGTTCGAGTACTAAGTAATCCCGGGGAATTGAGGAAAGAATATGAAGAGGAGATGATCAGGCTGGAGGCTGAGCGCAAGGCCACCGAGGAAAAACAAAACAGAGCTACTAAGAAATACATAAGGCAGTTATTGGCAAAGGACATGGAGGAGGAAAAAATACGGGCAGAAAAGCGCAGACTGGAAGAACAAAAGCAAAGGGAGGAGGAAGAGGCTAAAAAACTCAGCATGGGTGATACAGCAACATCCCCAAGAAAGAGAAAAAGGAAACAAAAACATTGTGACAACGTCTCCAAGTTTTCCCTTCCTTGCTCTCAGCTTGAGTCAGCATCACGGCATGATGCTGTGCAAGATGGCAAGAAAACATCTGTAAAAACTGACAGTGATGGGAAGAGCACTACAGGACAGGGAAGGAAAACTAAAACAGCTACTGTGTCAAGAGGTCCTGAGATTCCAAACCATGGTGCTATAAGTTCCTGTTATGCATTGTGTTCAGGCTGTGATGTGAAAGTGGGCACTTCGGGAAATGAGGCACCAAAACCAAGCTGCTCTAGTCACAACTTTTATGAACCACCTAAGAACATTAAAGCAGAAGCTACAGCTCACTCTCCTGCCGAAACAGAGAGTGGAAGCAGTGTATCAGGCTTGACAGTGGAAATTGGAAACGGCACAACTGAGGCAAAAGCTGAAATGTCTCACTCTTCGAGCAGTAAACATACTTCTAAAAGAAAGCATGAGAAATCTTCATCTGAAGCAGCCGGTGAGCTTGGCACTTATGACCTGCCGTCCAAATCTTCCTCAGATGAAGACGAAATACAAGTCTTAATTACCAAAAAGCTGATCGATTTGGAGAATCTGTATTTTGAGAAGCATCAGCAAGAAGAACAAGATAGACTATTTGCATTGGAGCTTCAAAAAGCATTTGATGAAGAAGGGAAGGAAAAGTGGGGTGAAAAGTTCCCAAAGAACAATCCATACCACTACGATGCCTCCCCTCCAGACACTTCAGCAAAAGGAGAGGGTTCCAAAGATAAGGACATCTGAAAGGTAAAGTAATATAAAGTATTTAAGACCTAAATTAACCACCTTTTTAAAAGATGCAGTTTAAGCATTTAGATAATGTTAGTTGAGGAAAAGATGGCAAATTCTGCTACAGAATGAGAATTATAAACAAAGTTTTCATTGCCCATTGCCAAGTATTTCACAGAAAAGTGTTTTTCAAGTGTTTTGAGAAGTAGACAAAATAATGCAGGGGTAGGATGTTTTGAACCCCTAAAACTACATTGTAAAGTTGTCTTTTCTATGATAGAACCTATAAATGTATCATTAAATATTTGAAATTGTCATTTGATGGGCACACTCTCACTGTCTTTGTTGTTTTGCTATCGTTTGAAACAGGGTCTCTTGAGATCCTCCTGCCAGCCTTCTGAGTGCTGTATTTACAGATGTGCACCACTACATCAACCTGCATTCATCTTTAATGGACGTTATGATTACAGAGAATAGAAATATGGTTCTGTAAAACTCAAGTCATAAGCAAGGGTGCCTAGCCTTTATGATATTAATGGTTATTCTGTTATTAGTAGGGGTGATAACTACGTTTGATAGTTCTTATGGATATAAAATGCCTTGGGAATGCTAGACCTCTTGAAGTCTTTTATCCCCAACTCACTAATTGCTTGCTATTCAAACAAACTTGTTAACAGTTTTTTGTTTGTTTGTTTTGTTTTGAATGGAATAAAGACCCAGGTAGATCTCAGTTGAGTTTGAGGCCAGCCTGATCTACATATTAAGTTCTAGAGAGCTAGATAGTGAGAGCTTGTCTCAGTCAAACCAGACCAGAGAAAACAATAAACTTAAAATAGGATAAAAGGGCTAAAGGTATAAGTTAGTAGAGGTATAAGTTAGTAGTAAAGTGCCCTGAGTTCAATCACTGGTCTGGAAAAAAACACAGAAAAGAATAGGAAGATAGGAAGTTACTCCAAGAGAGTAACAGCAAAATATTTTATGGTAAGGAACCTAAAATAATTACATTTATTTCCACTTAGTATTCCTTCTGTTGATACTAATTTTTGTATGTATTGAGACAAATAGTATCATATTTAGGGGCTGGATTTGGTTGCACTTCCCTGCAATCCCAGAACCTGGGAGACTGAGACAGGAGAATTACAGTTCAAGTCCAACCTCCTGTCTCAAAAAAGTTTTAAAAAATAGGAGTTGAGAACTTAGTTCAGAAGTAGCATACTTGACTATAAGGTATTAAGACCCTGGGTTTGGTTCCCAGTGCCAAAATATAGAAATAATAAATGTGAGAGTTGGTTTTGAGCTAGTGAAGTATATCTCTAAGTGTATCCAGAGAGGGTCAAGGATGTGGGGCAGTGAATGAAGGAAAAGACCTGCCCAGATGGAAAAAGCTGAAGAAGCCAGAAGACATTAGATTCCAGCCTCCACCTGTCAACATGAACCTGACAGTAGCAACTCTCCAGTGAACATCCAGATCTTCAGCACCTGATGGGGACTACCAGAGGCTTCCAGAAGACACCTTTCTGTCTACTGGCTAAGTTTAATTAATATGAACTTTAGCAGACAGTTCTAATGTTTCTAAGAGTCATTTATCCTTTTTGTCTTTCACTTAACATTTTAATAAATTTTAATTAGCTTTATAAATATTGTAGGTTTCCTTATCTTTTCATATATAGTTTTGGCTGACCCTACTCCCGCCCTCTCCTCTCCCTCATCTCCCCGATCCCTATCTCCTCCATCTCCCTGACCTTTACCCCCAACACACACACACTTAAACCCACCCTCAATATTCCCCCTTCCACTTTCATATCAGCTGTTTTAGTGTCCTCCCCACCTTAAAGCTTCATTTTCCTCCCTCTAATGGACCCCTTTCTAGTTTCCAGGCCTCTACATACAGTTACTCCCATACAAATTCACATACATAAAACTTAGAAGCTAGAATTCTTATATGTAGTGTTTGTCTTTTATGTCCTATGGCTAATCTACATTTGTCAGTTCTTATCTCAATGTGTTATTCTCCAAATTTTGTAATGAGATTGTTAATCTTTATATACTTAATATTTATATCAATTTTATTGGGTATATATATATATATAAATTGTAAATATAGTTTTATATATATATATATCCAGTAAAATATATATATTGCACAGCTGGGGATTATACCTAGGACCCTGGGAATATTGGTCAGTCACTCCACCACTAAACTATACTCTTAGCCCTTCAGTGCCAATTTCAATTTTGATTTGCCTTTTCTCATAAAAAAGTGTCCTTTGAGCAATGATTGTGGTAATAATGTAGTTTTAATTGAAAACTAACGAAATTTGTCTAAAACAAAAACCTATCTTCTCCTCACATCAGTTTTGTTTTGAAGAGCAGTATTTCAGGGTAGAATTTTTGGAGCTCCACAAAATCAAACTTCTGTAACTAAATCTTGTTAGACCAGATCATAACTGAAAATTTTAAAAGGGCTATATTATGATATATTTAGGATTTATACATTTGTCTGTGAAGATGTCTCCCAGACTGAAGTTCATTTTAGGATATATTTTTCTCTATTAGTCGTTGTTCTTTCTGCCATATGTGAATTTGTTAGACTAATAAAAAAGATCAGTGCCAGGTATTAGAATGCACTGCTAACTTTTTCACTTTGGTAGAATACAAAAATGCTTGATTTTTCAGTGCATATTTCTTAAGGAAGAGAAACAACATTAATAATCTATAAACAACTTTATCTTTTAGAATATGTTTTAATCTAATCTACTTAAAAATCTTTATTCAAAACAGAACAACTTTATTTTCTTTTTTTTTCTGATCGATCGATCGATTGATTGATCGATCCATCAGCGATTGATTCATTACGTCATCCATTCATGGGGCACTCATGGGAACTGAACTCGCCACCTCTGCGACCACAGGCCGGGCGCCTAACCTCTGAGCCACCTCTCCAGCTCCAACTTTATTTTCTATGCTTAAGGTTGAACATGCCAGGCAAACACTCCACCACTGAGCTATGCAGCCTCAGCCCAGAATCTCAATGTCTGTATTAGTAAATACTAACAAAATTTGGGTTACTTCTGACTTGAAAAGTTTAATTAAAAACAAAATAAGCTATTTATTTGTTTGATCTCAGTGGGATTCAAAGAAAGACAATTAACAAATATAATTTTACCTAGCAAAAGCCAGAGACATTTTTAAAAGAAAAGACAAAAATTTGGCAATTTCCAGAGAAACTGGACATCTGAGTGTGCTTGACTGTTCTGGAATTTTCTATCTTAACTGTTTGCATAGTGTTTGGCCTAGATAGCTTACTTCTTCATACTGTTCCTGAGGAAAGAATTTAGGGGCCAAATGTTTTAGGTGTTTAGGATATTTCTCACAACACTGTGTTTAAAACAGAAAAAAAAAATCCAGAACAAACTTCAGTGTACAGGCACAAATGCTTAATCGTATAATGCATAATGTATAAAGAGATATATAGTCAATCTCTTAAATGAATTATTTAACTTAATGGAGATCATCTCCATTTAACCATCTAGCTAAGTCATATGTAGCCATGTCATATGTAGATCCACAAAACACAGCACCAAATGGCCAGATGAGTCACCAAGTGGTAGTACAACGTGATCCCATTCAATTAAACTGCATGCCTCAGAGTGAGCTGTTTGTTCCCATGACTATTCATGCCAGATACCTTATATTGACTATGATTTTACTAAGTATTACACAAACAGGTTTTAAATCAGTCTAGATCGTTCCAAGGCAGAGCTCTCTCTGTCTGTTTTCATTGATCTACAGCCCTTAATAAAGAACACTGCCAAAAATTCCTTTAATCTTCTATGTACCCTATATTCTGCTCCCTCCTTTTCTAAACTTGATCAAGTTCCCTCCCATCATGGAATAAACTGTCTTGGGTGCAAATTAATGGCACTGCTGGCTACAGTGTAACACTGTGGTGGAACACATACAAGTCCCTGGGTTTAATCTATAATCCCAAAAAGAAAAAAAAAGAATGGGTGAGGGGAAGGAAAAAAGAATGAGGTGAAAGTGGTGAGGAATGGGAGATAGGGAAGGCAAGAAATAAGAAATGGAATGTTTCCCTTTAAGTTCCCAGTGGGTGTGATGCCCCCTGCTATTATATTCCTTGAATGCAGCATGCTGTACTTCTCAAGAGTACTCTGCACTCAAACTGCCAGCAGGCCACTTCTGATCTGCTAGACCTTGAGCAAGGCACTTAGCCTGCATGTACTTCAATTTCCTGAGTGGCAAACCCTATGGCGAGTTACAGATCCTGCCTCACCATGATACTTGAAAGAAATATGATCTCATACAGTCAAATGCCTGACTAGCATACAAATGCTCCAGAAGCATGAACTGCTGAGGATGTCTTTCTGTATGCTGTGAATGTGTTGTTCTGATTGATTGATAAATAAAACGCTGATTGGCCAGTAACCAGGCAGGAAGTATAGTATAGGAGGGATAAGCAGAGAGGAGAATTCCGCCAAGCTGCTGTCGCCATGAGAAGCAAGATGTAAAGTACCAGTAAGCCACAAGCCACGTGGCAACTTATAGATTAATAGAAATGGGTTAATTTCCTGTGAAGAAGTGGATGAGATCTACATGAGTGGAGTGGGTGTGTGGGGGGTGGCAGAGGGTGAGGAGTGGGGGATGAGAACATAGGGAAATGGGAGGGTCGAGCTGGAACAGGGACAGAGTGGGAGGGCAGGAAGGAAGATACCATGATAGATGAGGGCATCATGGGAATAGGAAGAGGCAGGGTGCTGGGGAGGTTCTCAGGAATCCACAAGGTTGACTCCACCTGGGTCTGCTGGCAGTGGTCCAGAGGGTACCTGGACCGGTCTACTCTGGTGACCAGCCTAGCAAATAACCTAGCTGTCATCATAGAGCCTTTGTCCAGTGACAGATGGAGGCAGATACAGAGATCCACAGCCAGGCACCAGGCTGAGATCCGGGAATCCAATTGATGAGAGAAAGGAGAGATACTGCAGGTGAGGGACATCGAGATCATGGTGGGAGGACGTGCAAAGATGACCAGCCACACTAGTGGAAGCCCGTGAAATGTGCACTGGTGGCTGTGGAGCCCCCATGGGACTGGACTAGGCCTTCTGGACATGGAAGATGGTTGTTTGGCTCGAACAGTTTGGGGGGCACCCAGTCAGGGGGATCAGGATCTGTCCCTTTTCCCTGGTCTATGGGCAGGCTTCTGGAATCCGGTGCCTGTGGTGTGACACCTTGCACAGCCTTGGTGCAGTGGGAAGGGGCTTGGACCTGCCTAGGCTCAGTGTGCTGGGCTCTGCTGACTCCCCATGGGAGACCTCGATTTGGGGGATGTGGGGATGCGGGGTGGCATGGGAAAGAGGGCTGGGGGGTGGGAGGAGGGAGGAGGGGGGTCTGTGGATAGCATGTGGAGTGAGTAGAAAATTTCTTAATAAAGAAAAATGAAAAATCACATCCACATTTCCTTAGTTGATTAGTAAGATGCATTTCTTATATTGCTAAGCTGGGCTATAAAAACCCCAGTTAATAAAAATGGCAAAGTTATTATGAGAATATATAGTTAGATCTTGATATCACTCATGAAAATCCATGTAACATTTCTAGGAATAACCATAAGATGTATGAAAAGGTTGGAGAAAAGTTTCTTATGGCACAATCCTGGAGCTCCAGCTCTTATTCCACTAATGGCATTATCTAAAACATAACAGTGTTTATAGACAGAGCTATAACTATGACAGTCAGCTACATTACTGCAAAGCTCTCATACTATTATTTCACTCAGTTTAGTCATCCCTCTGCACCCTGTCAATGTGTCCTTGGGCTTCTCAAGTCCTCTCTGAAAGACCAAGCTTCAGAAACATTACTCAGCTTACCTCACACAATACACAACAGGATGTGACCTGGCAACTTACTGAGATAGGATGTCTATGTAAACAGGTGCTTCTCATCTTCACTAATGAACCACAAGTGGAAACAGAAAAAAATTAGAGAACAGAAGGAAAGTCTACAGGAGGTGAATGAAACACATCTTTTAACTTAAAAGCACTAATTCTGTGTGGTGATTTCCAAGGAGGAAGAAAGAAAGAGAGGAAGTGAGGGAGGCCAAAGAGAGTGGAGGGAAGGCACAGAGTTGCAAAACCTAGGTCCTTATTTGTGCACGTCCACCTGTGACAGTATCCTGAGCTTCAAAGAGAAGCTAGGTTTGAAATCTGAGTGTAAGAGGCTACTTCATGAGATACATTTTCAATTATCAAGTACATAAAATTGAAAACTGAGTCAAAATTACAATTTTCTCACATCAGGAATATGAAAGATAGGACCACTTATGTGTTTTAAATTGTCCACTAATCTTTTTTTTCCCTGTCCACTAATCTTTAATGGATGTTATATGATGGAATTCATCATGTTGGTTTGTATAAAAGTTTTTGTTCTCTTGTTTAAGGACATAAAACTGATAAAATGAAGTATATATGTGGATCAAATTAGATGATCTGTATACCTTAAATCTTATATATAATTACAATATGATAAATCAAAGAATAAATTAATATGCTTTTCTCGCTTAAAAAAAAGAA